>JANJGN010000003.1:25171079-25394276 GCA_026770705.1 Isurus oxyrinchus | reverse complement strand
GCCGGCGTTGATGCCATTGCACTGGACGGACGAGGTGCACTCAGGAGGTCCTCACAGCCGCAAGATTCGTGGAGGATGATGACGAGATGCAGTGAGGACAGTCCTAAGATCCTCACCTTGCATCTGTGAATGTCTGACTCCTGTGTGGCTGATGGCGGCGCACATACCCTCAGTGCTCAGGCTCATGTCATGGAGACACAGCGGAGGCCCAGATAGCTGCTAGATTCCAGGAGGATGATGATGACATGCGGTGAGGACACTCCATGGATCTTCACATAGCCTCTGCGAATGTCTGATTCCTGTCTGGCTGAGGGCAGCTCACTTGTGCTCTATGGTCAGGGTCATACCATGGAGACGCAGCCATGAAACTTTAAATGCACCTGATCCTTTGTCCGCCTTCAGTACCTGAGCTCTTTCAGGAGCACAGCATCACAGGTCACAGAGGCTGAAGACATGGGGGCCAGCCCCACCTCAAAGGTGCTGAGAGCACACAGAGAGAATGAGGGAACTCTGTGACGCCTGCCCACTACATTCTGGCAGCAATGACCAGCACCAGTGAGGTGCAGGTATCACTGGTGAGTCCAGTGAGTGTAGCCAGACCATCCCTGTTGTCTGAAGGTTACACACTGCACAGGGAAGAGGCCCTGGACTGAGGATCTTGCCTTTATCTTGTGTCTGACACAAACACTGCTCATTATAACAAGGAGCCACAGGCAAGGAGACATTCTTAGGGGTTATTTACAATAGTAAACATTAAGTGCAAATGATTAGCACTCATGCCCAGACTGAGCAACCAGACCTCCTGAACTGTGCTAACCCTGCCGCTATGTCTTGGTGCTCCCTAGACGTCCACAGTGGAGGTGGAGGCAGCCTACTGACTGTGGCTCCCTGCCTGTGATGACCTGATGGACGTCCCCTGGAGGGCTGAGACCTAGAGGGCCCTGGCCTGCTTTTGGGGTCCTGCTGTATGGCAGTGGCACCCTCCTCGGCCTTAGGAGCTGGAGATGCTGAGGCAACAGGAAGGGCCAGGAAACCACAGACCAGCGAGTCTCACGTCAGTGGTAGGGAAACTATTGGAGAAAATTCTGAAGGAGAGAATCTATCTCCACTTGGAGAGGCAAGGTTTGATCAGGGATAGTCAGCATGGCTTTGTCAGAGGGAAGTCATGCCTAACAAATTTGATTGAATTTTTTGAGGAGGTGACCAGGTGTGTAGATGAGGGTAGTGTAGTTGATGTAGTTTATATGGATTTCAGCAAAGCCTTTGACAAGGTCCCACATGGGAGACTTATAAAGAGGGCAGATGCACATGGGATACAGGGTAATTTGATAAGGTGGATTCAAAATTGGCTTAGTTGTAGGAGGCAGAGGGTGATGACAGAAGGATGCTTTAGTGACTGGAAGCCAGTGTCCAGTGGCGTACAACAGGGATCTGTGCTCCGTCCCCTATTATTTGTCAACATAGATGACTATGTGGGGAGTAGGATAAGTAAGTTAGCGGATGACACAAAGATTGGCCAGGTGGTTAAAAGTGAGGTTGAGTGTCTTGGGCTACAGGAAGATATAGACGGGATGGTCAAATGGGCAGATAAGTGGCAGATGGAATTTAACCCTGAAAAGTGTGAGGTGTTACACTTTGGAAGGAGTAATTTGACAAGGAAATATTCAATGAAAGGCATGGTACTAGGAAGTTCTGAGGAACAAATGGACCTTGGCGTGTGTGTCCATAGATCTCTGAAGGCGGAGGGGCATGTTAGTGGGGTCGTGAAAAAGGCATTTGGGACACTTGCCTTTATCAATCGAGGCATAGATTACAAAAGTAGGGAGGTCATGTTGGAGTTGTACAGAACCTTGGTGAGGCCACAGCTGGAGTACTGTGTGCAGTTCTGGTTGCCACATTATAGGAAGGATGTGATTGCACTGGAGGGGGTGCAGAGGAGATTCACCAGGAAGTTGCCTGGATGAAACATTTAAGTTATGAAGAGAGGTTGGATAGACTTGGGTTGTTTTCGTTGGAGCAGAGAAGATTGAGGGGCAACCTAATCGAGGTGTACAAGGTTATGAGGGGCATGGACAGGGTGGATAGGGAGCAGCTGTTCCCCTAGTTGAAGGGTCAGTCACAAGGGGACATAAGTTCAAGGTGAGAGGCAGGAGGTTTAGGCGGATGTGATGAAAAACATTTTTACCCAGAGGGTGGTGACGGTCTGGAATGCGCTGCCTGGGAGGGGGGTGGAGGCGGGTTGCCTCACATCCTTTAAAAAGTACCTGGATGAGCACTTGGAGCGTCATAACATTCAAGGCTATGGGCCAAGTGCTGGTAAATGGGATTAGGTAGGTAGGTCAGGTGTTTCTCATGTGTCGGTGCAGACTCGATGGGCCGAAGGGCCTCTTCTGCACAGTGATTCTGTGATTCTGGATGGGCCGGACACTCCCGGAGTCACCTGAGTGGATGGCCCCGAGGTATGCACCAGCTGACCCTCCTCCCTATGGGTGCCCAAGGGCCTCTGGCTGACTCCTTGAGGAGAAGGGGAAGCTGGAGTGAGATGGAGCTGCCCCACACCTCTCTCACGTTGATGCTATTGGAGGCCAACTAGGGTGTCATCGGTGGCCTGTGCAGCAATGCAGGACCGACGTCCTGGACCAAGGTCTCCAAGGCGGACGCCATCCCTGCCAGTGTTGACCTTGGTGCGTTGGCATGCCAACGCTTTCACCTCAGCCTGAAGATGGATGGGCTCCTCCATCGCCCCTTGCAATCTGGAGAGTGCAGCAGACATCCCTTCCTGATGTTCCCATGATTATCTTTGCAGCTCCAACTGATTGAGGACCAAGTCCGGAGGCTCATCATCTGACTCGGACTCAGCAGATTCCTTGCCTCCAGCAGTCCTCTGACCGCCGGCGACCAAAGATGTCCCTGCCTCCACCTGCTGTGCTCACCAGATTGTGATCTCGAGGCTGCTGTACATCTAGGTCCCACCGAGGTGTACGTTACTCGCGCTGTTGGAGGGTGTGGGTGAGTGCTGTGATGGGTCTTCAATGGTGCTGTCCGCAGGGTCCTCATCTGAGGTGCTCTTGGCACTGGAGTCCGAGTCAGTGTTGCCTGAGGGGGATATGGCAGGTGTGTCTAGGAGAGAGAGTGGAGATTATTAGTTACACACAGGACTGCGGACTCAGAGTAGCATTGACAGAGAGGGTGATGTGGTGCAGGATCCTCACGTGGATGCTTGCCACTGACCTCACCATCACTGCAGTAATGGTCCATGTCCTCTCTGGCCAGCTCTCGAAGGGAGTGAGGACCTTGATGTCCAGCACTCCACCCCCAGCTCTGAGATCTCTCCCTTTGATTGTACACGATCTTATCCTGCATAAAGACATGTGGAGAGAGTGTGAGCAAGGCTCATGTCAGTCCAAATGCGTGTGTGCTGAGTGAAGCCATGGACAGGATGAGGAGGGCGATTCCCAGAGGAGATGAGGACAGATGGACATGTGAGGGTGTGTGTGTGAGAGAGTGAGTGGTGATGTCCCTTGAGCTGGCAGTGAGTGAGATGCCAGTGAATGTGTGATGGGCTCGTGTGAGTTTAGAGTGATGGGATGGTTGCCTTATCCTTTTTTTTAATTAATTCACGAGATGTGGACTTCGCTGGCTGGGCCAGCATTTACTCCCCATCCCCTTGAGAAGGTGGTGGGTGAGCTGCCTTCTTGAACTGCTGCAGTCCATGCCCCTGATGGCACAGAGGAGATCATTGCCCCTCTTTCTGCACTGGATGGCCCACCTCTTGTGTGCAGCTTTGGCACTGACCACATCTGCTACCCCCTCCCAAGCTGGCGAGGTGAGACTCATGGGCCTCCTGCGGCCAGAGGGGGTGGTGGGGGGGAGGATGTTGGTAGAGGACATCGTGGTGGGCCTCCACAGTGTCCAGAATGCATCCCAGGGACACGTCACTGAATCTGGGGCGGGGGGGGGGGGGGGGGGGGGGGGGATGTACCCTTCTCGGCTTTTGGTGCCACGTCTTCACTGGCGAAGTCCTGGGATGCAAGCGTTGGGGAGTGTGCGCGCGGCTGTAGTTTAAATATGGCCCCTGGGATGCAAAGTAAGGCCTGACTGGAATTGTACCCCCCCCCACCCCCCACACCAGATTTACTGCTACGCTGGCGGGAAAACACGCCGGCCAAGAACCCGTCTGGACAAGTCTGACGTGCAGAAGTCGGGACTTACCATTAGGGCCTTGCTCAGATCACGGACACCCGGAGGGGCAGTAGATGCTGGAGCCCAACAGCTACCGGACCCCAGAGGGGCATGTGCATCGCACGCTGGGTGGATCCTCATGGACATGGCTCTGCCATGAAGCAGCTCACGGAAGGTGGGAGGTCTCCATTGATACTGGGGTCTGGGGCCTGGGGCCTGGGGTCTGGTGTCTGGGGCCTGGGGTCTGGTGTCTGGGGCCTGAGGTCTGGGGCCTGGGGTCTGGAATTGCATTAACATTTATTGACTATGATTATTGAACTATTTAATTTGATGCTTTTATTGAATGGCACAGCAGGCTCGAGGAGCTAACAGTCTTACTCCTGCTCCTAATTTGTATGTTGGACATGGTATCGGGATTGGAATCAGACCACCCACTCTCCCACTGGAGACAAAATGAGAAGCTTGTTACACAGCAGTCGTTATGGTCTGACATACACTGTCTGAAAGAGCAGTGGAAGCAGATTCAATAGTAACGTGTAGAAGGGAGTTGGATAAATACTTGGAAAGGTTTACAAGGTGGGGAAGGCAAAGCACGGACACGATGGGACGAATGGCTTCCTCCGTGCTGTCTGATTCTATGATCCAAAGGCCTCACGAGCTTGTTCACAAACACATTTCCTGCCATTCATTCCTAAACGTGCACCAAAGTGGTCATAGAAACATAGAAACTAGGAGCAGGAGTAGGCCATTTGGCCCTTCGAGCCTGCTCCGTCATTCATTATGATTATGGCTGATCAGCCAACTCAATATCCTGCTCTCCACTTTCTCCCCATACCCTTTGATCCCTTTCGCCCCAAGGGCTATATCTAACTTCCTGAAAACATACTATGTTTTGGTCTCAACTACTTTCTGTGGTAGCGAATTCCACAGGCTCACCCGCTCTCTGGGTGAAGAAATTTCTCCTCATCTCAGTCCTAAATGGTCTGTGCCCTATCCTCAGACTGTGACCCCTGGTTCTGGGCTCCCCCACCATCGGGAACATCCTTCCTGCATCTACCCTGTCTAGTCCTGTTAGAATTTTATAGGTTTCTATGAGACCCCCCCCTCATTCTTCTGAACTCCAGCGAATATAATCTTAATCGACTCAATCTCTCCTCATATGTCAGTCCCACCATCCCAGGAATCAGTCGGTAAACCTTCGCTGCACTCCTGTTGCCTGTCGCCTGTTGCTATGGGAGATGCCAATCCTTTCCACTGGGCACAACGCATCCTGGGCAAAGTGACGTCGCTGGAGCCTGACTCAGCCTAAACTGTCGCGCAAAGCAAGGTCATTTTCGAAACAAAGAAACAGGACGAATAAACGCTTCTCCTTAGCGCCTGCATCATTCAGCACCCCCACCCCCCACCCCCCGCCAACCGATTCAGTTTGTTGAGAGTTTTTGTAAGCCTGGGATGATTGTAAATGAACAATGAGCTCATAGAATTACCTTCGAATTTGACAGCCCCCGAATCAGGCCACTCTGCCCCAACTGGCCTATCAGGGTCTTTCTGCTCCACGCGCTCACCCTTCTGTCATTATTTCCGCCCCCAGCAACGCTAGAGAGTCCCTTCAAATTGGCAAACACAACTGCAGAAGGTTGGAGGTTACCAGGAGACAGCTGTGCAATTGGCCCGTGTGTGACAGAGCCCGGTGTGGGTATGTGGCAGGAGGTGCAGGTGAACAGTGAGATGAGGACCCACCCGCCATACTTGGGGCTGCACGGAAGAGGGGATGTTCCGGAAAGATTCAGCGGCGTGTTGGCGTAAGGTGCTCCATCCAGGTTAGGCTGCGACGCGGGTTCGAGAGCAGCCCCGACAGACTCATGAACAGCAGCCAGCAGTGCTCTCGTAACCCTTTGACGATCGGAGTGGGAGTGAGGGCCAGAGGGCAAAGGTGAGGTGGTGGTGGGGGGGGGGGGGTGGCGGAGGTGGGGAGATGGTGGGGGGGCGGGGAAGCTCTGGAATGAAATCATTAGGCACAAGGCCTCATGAATCACCCGTGCAGAAAGCAAAACAAAGACACACCTGCCCTCAGGGATCACTTGGTGTCAGGAGTGGGAGCGAGTGACTCATTCAGACCGAAGCCAAGTTGTAACATCGCTTGTTGCGAGAGGGCTTTGAGGTTTCCAAAGCTGCTGGTTATAGCTTTTTTCCCTATGTTGCTTAGGCACACGCCCCTTACCAACCCCGTATAAACTGCTGGTGCCCCTCAGAGTGGACCTGCCGAGGGGGGGACAACAGAACAGGAGGAGGCCATTCAGCCCCTCGAAACTGTTCTGCCGTTCAGTTAGATCAGGCCTTCATCTCGAGGGAATGCACTCCTCACCCATGCACACCCTATCCGAGGACCAGCACTCCTCTAACACCAGACCAGTAGTCATTCCCCTCCCTCCTCAACCCTCTTACTCGAACTCCAGACTTCTTAACACTCCCACTAACTCCAGATCCCTCCTTACCCCCACTAACGCCAAACCCCTTCTTACCCCCCCCACTAACTCCAGATCCCTCCTTACCCTCACTAACTCCAAACCCCTTCTTACCCCCCCACTAACTCCAGATCCCTCCTACCCTCACTAACTCCAAACCCCTTCTTACCCCCCCCACTAACTCCAGATACCTCCTTACCCCCACTAACTCCAAACCCTTCTTACCCTCCAACTAACTCCAGATACCTCTTTACCCCCACTAACTCCAAACCCTTCTTACCCCTCCACTAACTCCAGATCCCTCCTAACCCCCACTAACTCCAAACCCTTCTTACTCTCCCACTAACCCCAGATCCCTCCTTACCTCCACTAACTCCAAACCCTTCTTACCCCCCCCACTAAGCCCAGATCCCTCCTTACCCCCACTATCTCCACCTCATCTTACCCCCCCACTAACTCCAGATCCCTCCTTACCCCCACTAACTCCAAACCCTTCTTACCCCCCACTAACTCCAGATCCCTCCTTACCCTCACTGACTCCAAAGCCCTTCTTACCCTCCCCACTACAGATCCCTCCTTACCTCCACTAACTCCAAACCCTCCTTACCCCCCACTAACTCCAGATCCCTCCTTACCCTCACTAACTCCAAACACTTCTTACCCCCCCAACTAACTCCAGATCCCTCCTTACCCCCACTAACTCCAAACCCTCCTTACCCCCCACCAACTCCAGATCCCTCCTTACCCTCACTAACTCCAAACCCTTCTTACTCTCCCACTAACCCCAGATCCCTCCTTACCTCCTCTAACTCCAAACCCCTTCTTATCCCCGCACTAACTCCAGATCCCTCCTTACCCCCACTAACCCCAAACCCTTCTTACCCCCCCACTAACTCCAGATCCCTCCTTACCCCCCCCCCCACAGTAACTCCAGACCCCATCTCATTCCCCTCACAGTAACTCCACACCCTTCCTCATTCCCCTCAGTCTAACTCCAGAGCCCTCCTCACTCCACCAACAGTAACTCCAACCATCCCTCACTCTGCCCACTCTAACTGCAGGCCCCTCCTCACTCCATCCACTCTAACTCCTGACTCACTCTCATCCTCCATGACCACCAGACTCCTAACACCCTCTGCCCTCTGCTCATACTCCCTGTATCCCAGAGAGTTTCTGTATCCCAGAGTGTTTCTCTATCCCAGAGGGTTTCTGTATCCCAGAGGGTTTCTGTATCCCAGTGTTTCTGTATCCCAGAGAGTTTCTGTATCCCAGAGGTTTCTCTATTCCAGAGTGTTTCTGTATCCCAGAGAGTTTCTGTATCCCAGAGTGTTTCTCTATCCCAGAGGGTTTCTCTATCCCAGAGGGTTTCTGTATCCCAGTGTTTCTGTATCCCAGAGAGTTTCTGTATCCCAGAGGTTTCTCTATTCCAGAGTGTTTCTGTATCCCAGAGGGTTTCTGTATCCCAGAGTGTTTCTCTATCCCAGAGGGTTTCTGTATCCCAGAGAGTTTCTGTATCCCAGTGTTTCTGTATCCCAGAGAGTTTCTGTATCCCAGAGGTTTCTCTATTCCAGAGTGTTTCTGTATCCCAGAGGGTTTCTGTATCCCAGAGGGTTTCTCTATCCCAGAGGGTTTCTGTATCCCAGTGTGTTTCTGTGTCCCAGAGTGTTTCTCTATCCCAGAGGGTTTCTGTATCCCAGAGGGTTTCTGTATCCCAGTGTTTCTGTATCCCAGAGAGTTTCTGTATCCCAGAGGTTTCTCTATTCCAGAGTGTTTCTGTATCCCAGAGTGTTTCTGTATCCCAGAGGTTTCTCTATTCCAGAGTGTTTCTGTATCCCAGTGTTTCTGTATCCCAGAGAGTTTCTGTATCCCAGAGGGTTTCTGTATCCCAGAGGGTTTCTGTATCCCAGAGAGTTTCTGTATTCCAGAGGTTTCTGTATCCCAGAGGGTTTCTGTATCCCAGAGGGTTTCTGTATCCCAGAGGGTTTCTGTATTCCAGAGAGTTTCTGTATCCCAGAGAGTTTCTGTATCCCAGAGGGTTTCTGTATCCCAGAGAGTTTCTGTATCCCAGAGGGTTTCTGTATCCCAGAGGGTTTCTGTATCCCAGAGGGTTTCTGTATCCCAGAGAGTTTCTGTATCCCAGAGAGTTTCTGTATCCCAGAGGATTTCTCTTCACATGATTCCGTTTGAATGAAGAAACCATTGTGACATTCCAATGTGGTGGAGGGGTCCTCCGTGGCTGGTGAAAGCATTGTCCCCTCCCGTACCCTACCCCCTCCACCACCAACACCACCCCCCCTGACCCCCGCACCCCTCGGCCCCCCGGACCCCGCTCCCCCCCCCATCCCCCCCATCCCGGCACTCGCCATCAATGCAAAGTAAGTAGACTTGTCGGCTAATCCTCTTTACAAATAAAGCCTCAGTGAAGATTCCAAAAGATTATAGACAAATTCTCAGTTTCTTTTCAAACAAATTGGACAGCGTAGATTGGAAAACTGCCATCCTTCAAAATTGAAAGTGTCAAATGGGATGATTGCCTCTGTCCTTTCTCTCTCTCTCCCCCTCTCCCACTCCCACCATCCTCTCCCCTTCTCTCTCACTCTCTCATTCTCCTGTCTCTCTCGCTCTCCCCCCCCTCTTTTCCTCTCCTGTTCTATCTCACCCTCTCATTCTCCTGTTTTCTTCACCCCCCTCTCTCTCCCTTTCTCTCTCTCCCCTTCTCCCTCATTCCCCTTCTCTCTCCCTTTCTCTCTCTCCCCTTCTCCCTCATTCCCCTTCTCTCTCACTCTCTCTCTCTCCCCTTCTCCCTCATTCCCCTTCTCTCTCACTCTCTCTCTCTCCCCTTCTCCCTCATTCCCCTTCTCTCTCACTCTCTCTCTCTCCCCTTCTCCCTCATTCCCCTTCTCTCTCACTCTCTCTCTCTCCCCTTCTCCCTCATTCCCCTTCTCTCTCACTCTCTCTCTCTCCCCTTCTCCCTCATTCCCCTTCTCTCTCACTCTCTCTCTCCCCTTCTCCCTCATTCCCCTTCTCTCTCACTCTCTCTCTCTCCCCTTCTCCCTCATTCCCCTTCTCTCTCACTCTCTCTCTCTCCCCTTCTCCCTCATTCCCCTTCTCTCTCACTCTCTCTCTCTCCCCTTCTCCCTCATTCCCCTTCTCTCTCACTCTCTCTCTCTCCCCTTCTCCCTCATTCCCCTTCTCTCTCACTCTCTCTCTTCCCCTCCTCATCTCTGGTTTCTTTTCTCCTCTCTCTCTCTGTCAGAAGGATGTGAAGGCATTAGAGAGGGCACTGGAAAGATTCATGAGAAGAGATGCAAGGATGAGGAACTTCAGTTGCGTATAAGGATGGGAGAAACTCATAGATAGAGGTGTTCAAAATCATGAGGGGGTTGAGCAGAGTAGATAGGGAAAAACTGTTCCCATTGGTGGAAGGATTGAGAACCAGAGGGCACAGATTTAAGATAATTAACAAATGAAGCGATGGAGATAGGAGGAGAAAGTCTTTCATTCAGACAGTAGTTTGGATCTGCAATGCACCGCCTGAGAATGTGGTCGAGGCAGGTTCAATCAAGGCATTCAAGAGGGAATTGGGTTATTACCTGAAAAGGAAGAATGAGCAGGGCTACAGGAAGAGGGCGGAGGGATGGCACTAGGTGAATTGGTCCTTAGGAGAGCCAGCACAGACACAATGGGCCGAATGGTCTTCTTCTGTTCTGTTCTGTAATTCTCCCACTCCCCTTTCTCCCCTCCTTCCACCCTCAAAGCCACTATTAAATTCATTACCAGCCCCCCCGGCAATCTGCTTGACTTTGGGCCCAATGCCCTCCCTCAGTTCACTGTCAAATATTTTGGAACACGATTTAACCAGCTAAGACCTATCTGATGGGAGCTGTTGGAATTGTCCCACCGTAAATGGAAAGACCACTTTTTCAATCCTGTGGCCTTGTTGACATTTTGAGTTTTATTCTGACAGACTCTGGCAGCATCAGAATCAGGTTACTGCCAGTCATTCGTAAGCTCATATCAAACCATGTCAACTCTTCAAACTACTTAGGGCTGGAGTTGGACCCACAACTGTCAGGAAACCATAGGGATCATGAAATTAGAGAAGGAGGCCATTCGGGCCTTCTCTGGAGTAGGAGGGAAGGGTTTGCTGAAAAAGTACTTCTTTATTCTCAGTCATGTGGACAGCTTTAAGAACATAAGAAACAGGAGCAGGTGTAGCCCACTCGGCCCATCGAGCCTGCTCTGCCATTCAATACCATCATGGCCGATCTGGGGCTTCAACTCCAATTTCCCACCCACTCCCCATATCCCTTAATTCCCTGCCAGACCAACGATCTATCTATCCCCTTCTTAATTATGTTCAAAGATGGAGAATTCCCAAGCGACACAACCTTTTGAGTGAAGAAATTTCTCCTCATCTCAGTGCTAAATGACCGATGCCTTAGTTTGAAATGGTGCCCACCATCTTCTAAGATTCCCCAGCCAGGGTGACAACCTCTCCGTGCCCAACCCCGTCCAGTCCCTTCAGAGCCTTCAGTGTCTCAAAGAAATCACCTCTCATTCTTTTAAACTCTAATGAAGTCAACCCCTCATCAGAGGAGGACCCTCTGGTACCAGGGACCAGCCTAGTGAACCTTCACTGCACAGCCTGTAATGCAAGTGTACCCTGCCTTAAACATGGAGGCCAAAACTATACACATTGCTCCAGCTGTGGTCTCACCAAAGCCCTGTACAATTGGGCAGGACGTCCTTATTTTTGTGCTCCAATCCTCTTGCAATAGGCCGACATGCCATTTGACTTCCCAACTGCTTGTTGTCCCTGCCTGCGAGTTTCTTTGTTAATCAGCCCTTGACCAACATGTCAGTAAAGTGACTGTTAGAACCAGCATCACGGAGTCATTGATTGGTACAGAGCAGTAAAGAGAAGCCATTAGGCCTGTGCAGGCTGTTTGAAAGAGCTATCCCATTAGTCTCACTCCCCCTGCTCGTTCCCCATAACCCTGTGAAATTCTCCCCTTCGAGTATTTATCCAATTCCTCTTCGAACCTGCTTCCACCACCCTTCAGAGAGGGTGTTCCAGATCATAACAGCTCACTGTGTGAAAGAAAATCCCTTCTGCAAGCAATCTCCTCTACTGAACTAAACCAGGCATATGACGACCATTGTCGCTGCTCCTAGAAATTCCTTTCTGTTTCACTCAATTTAAGAAACCGTTTTGCCCACCTCTCTCTGCCTCTCTCTCTCTCTTTCTCTCTCTCTCTCTCCGTCACTTCTTTTCCAGGCCCGCCAACCGTCATCCTGCTGAACCCCACAAAGCACCAATACCAGGTCTACCACTTCGCTTTTACTTTGGTGAAACTGGTGGCATTCGATGCAGAGCAGGGCAGTGCCAACCCCAATTGCTCGGCTGTTTGCATTACGGATCATAGCTAATGGGGAGAGAACTCTGCACCCCCGCAGTTCTCTCGGGCGGGGGGTAAAATTGTTATGTCATGCCACTCAAGAAAATAAAGGATTCACTAATTAAATAACACCCGTGCCACACAAGTTTCAGGTAATGACCACCTCCAACAAGAGAGAACCCAACCATCACCCCTTGATGTTCAATGCCATTACCTTCACTGAATCCCCCTACTATCAACATCCTGGAGGTTACCATTGACCTGAACTGAAACTGAACTGGACTAGCTATATAAATACTATGGTTACAAGAACAGGCCAGAGGCTAGGAATCGTGCGACGAGTAACTCACCTCCTGACTCCCCAAAGCCTGTCCACCATCTACAAGGCACAAGTCAGGAGCGTGATGGAATACTCCCCACTTGCCTGGTTGAGTGCAGCTCCCACAACACTCAAGAAGCTCTGTGGGTGTACCTACACCACATGGACTGCAGCGGTTCAAGAAGGCAGCTCACCACCACCTTCTCAAGGGCAATTAGGGAGAGGCATGCTCCCACAATGAGATAATGATCAAAAAAATCTGTTCTTTTGTGATGTTGATTGAGGGCTAAGTATTGGCCAGGACACTAGGAATAGTGTCAAAGAACATAAGAAATAGAAACAGGAGGAGGCCATTCAGCCCTTCGAGCACAGCCCGTCACTCGAGATCATGGCTGATCTCCTCCTTCAGCACCATTTTCCTGCACTATCCCCTTACCCCTTGATGTTTTCAAACATGTAGAAAAGGGTCAACCTCACTCCTGAACATACTCAACCACTGAGCCTCTCCAGCCCTCTGGGGTACAGAATTCCAAAGATTTACCACCCTCTGAATGAAGAAATTGCTCCTCACCTCAGTTTGAAATGATTTGTCCCTTATTCTGAGACTATGTCCCCTGGTTCTAGGCCTCCTCCCCCCACCCAGCTAGGGAAACATCCTTCCTACATCTACCCTGTTGACCCCTGTAAGGATTTTGTAAGCTGAATGGGTTTTCATTTTTCTAAACTCCAGAGAATACAGGCCCATTGGAGGAGGACCCTTCCATCCCATAAACCAGATGCTTAAGTCCACCCAAGGGGGAAGATGGGACTTCGGTTTAATTTCTCATCCAGACAGCAGCCTTCCTGACAGTGCAGCACTCCCTCAGCACCACACTGGAGTGTCCGCCTTGATTTTTGTGCTCAGGTCCCTGGAGCGGGGTTTGAACCCAGAACCTCCTGATCAGAGGTTAGGCCGCTTCCAACTGAGCCGTAACTGATACACAAGGGGATTCCTGCCAGCCGTTTAGGTAAGTCTGAGGACAGGCCAGTAGATGGCAGGCTGGCCATTTGGCCTCATCCTCCAAACATTTGCTATATCCTCAGAGTAACATGGCACAAGGTGTAAATCCACCACTGCTTAATATAGATTACAACTGAAGGCTGCCTTTCTATGTGGGCCAGTGACATTTCTGACCCTTTTGATATTCCGGAAATGAACGAGGGACAGATGAACTTCCTCCAGGCACTTGCTCAAAAGTGTCAATGCATGTGACACATGGGGCCGAGCAGGTTTGTTTCTCTGGTTTTCCTTGAGTCCTTCCATAATCTACAAGGCACAAGTCAGGAGTCTGATGGGACACTCTCCACTTTGCCTGGATGAGTGCAGCTCCTACCACACTCAAGAAGCTCGACACCATCCAGGGCAAAGCAGCCCGCTTTGATTTGCACCCCTTCCACAAACATTCACTCCCTTCCACCACTGACGCACAGTAGCAGCAGTGTGTACCATCTACAAGATGCACTGCAGGAATTCACCAAGGCTCCTTACACAGCACCTTCCAAACCCACGACCACTTACTTGGAAATATATCGCCGTTCCTTCACCGTCGCTGGGTCAAAATCCTGGAACTCCCTCCCTAACAGTCACTGTTGTAATGTAGGAAACACAGCAGCCAATTTGCATACAGCAAGCTCCCACAAACAGCAATGAGATCGTTACCAAGTAATCTGATTTGGTGATGTTGGGTGAGCATTAAATACTGGCGAGGGCACTGGAGGGAACTCCCCTGCTTTCCCTGAAAATAGCACTGCAGGATGTTTCACATCTGCCTGAGAGGAGAATACAGGGTTTAGCATTTCATCCGAAAGACAGCGCCTCTGGCAGTGCAGCACTTCCAGGACTCCAGAGCGTCAGTCTAGATTAGGTGCTCAGGTCTTTGGAGAAAGATTTGAACATGCAAGCTTTTAATTCACAGGTGAAAGTATTATCCCCCCCCCCACCCCACCCCCCCCCCCGCCGATTGTTTGGGGAGTGGGTGACTGATAGGGAAGCATTTGGAAGAATAGTTGAGACCAAAGTATAATCTGATTATCCTCTTCTAGTTTGGAATTAACTCCCTGAAACTCTCTATGTTTCTCTTCTTTAAGGCACTCCTTAAAACCTACCTCTTCCAAGCTTCTATTGTACTATCCCCATATGTGGCTTGGTGACAAATTTTGCCTGATAACATCATTCCCTTACCACAGCTGGGAAAGACTGGAAATAAAGCCATCTAAAGTTACAATCCTTTCTGGACAGACAGGTCACATTCCACAGATACCAACCACATCATCTCAGCAGTAGAGGAACTACTGAGCAGTGTGTGTGCGTGTGCGTGTGTGTGTCTGTGTGTGTGTGTGTGTGTGCTGTTTCTGTGTGTGTCTCTGTGTGTGCATGTCTGTATGTGTGTTTGTTTGTGTGTGTGTGTGTGTGTGTGTGCCTGTTTCTGTGTGTTTCTGTGTGTGTGTGTCTGCTTCTGTGTGTGCACATGTGTGTATGTGTGTCTGTCTGTGTGCATGTATGTGTGTGTCTGTCTCTGTGTGTGCAGGTGTGTGTGTGTATGCCCGTCTGCTTCTGTGTTTGTGTGTGTGTCTGTTTCTGGGTGTGTGCCTGTTTGTCTGTTTCGGTGTCTATGTATGTCTGTCTGTCTCTTTATCTTTGTGTGTGTTTGTGTTTCTGTGTGTGTGTGTGCCTGTGTGCATGTGTGTGTGTCTGTGTATCTATTTCTGTGTATGTGTGTCTCTGTGTGTGCATACCTGTGTGTGTCTGTTTCTGTGTGTGTGTGTGTGTGTGTGTGTCTGCTTCTGTGTGTGTGTGTGTGTGTGTGTGAGACTGTCTATTTCTGTTTGCGCACATGTGTACCTGTTTCATGTGTGTGTGCCTGTCTATTTCTGTGTACTTGTGTCTCTGCCTGTCTGATTCTGTGTATTTGTGTGCATGTGTGTGTGTCTGTGTGTGTACATGTCTGTGTGTCTGTCTGTGTGCATGTAGGTGTGTGTCTGTTTGTGTGTGTGCATGTGTGTGTGTCTGTGTTTCTGTGTTGTTTCTGCGTGTCTGTCTGTTTCTGTGTCTGTGTGCATGTATCTGGGGTCTGCTTCTGTGTGCGCGCGTGTGTGTGTGTGTGTGTGTGTGTCTGTGTTTGTTTCTATATGTGTGTGTGTGTGTCTGTGCCTGCCAGTCTCTGTTTGTGTGTGTATGTGTGTATGCCTGTCTGTTTCTGGGTTTGTGTGTGTGTCTGTTTCTGGGTTTGTGTCTGTCTGTTTCGGTGTGTGTGTCTGTCTGTTTCTTTGTTTTTGTGTGTGTGTGTCTTTTTGTGTGTGCCTGTGTCTGCGCGTGTGCATGTGTGTGTGCATTTGTCTGTCTCTTTGTGTGTCTCTGTGTGTGCATGCCTTTGTTTGTCTGTCTGTTTCTTTGTGTGTGTGTATGTCTATGTGAGTGTGTGTGTGTGACTGTGTGAGTGCATGTGTGTGTGTGTATGTCGGTGTGCATGTGCCTGTTTCTGCGTGTGTCTGTTTCTGTGTGTGCGCCTGTCTATCTCTTTTTGTTTGTATGTGCATGTATGTCTGTTACTGTGTATGTGCATGTGTGTGAGTGTGTGCCTGTCTCTTTCTTTTGTGTGTATATGTGTGCATGTCTGTCTATTTCTGTCTGTGTGTGGCTGGTTCTGTGTGTATGTGCGTGTGTGTGTCTGTCTGTTTCTCTGTGTATGTGTGTGTGCCTGTCTGTCTCTTTTTGTTTGTGTGTGTGTGTCTGTTTCTGTGTGGGTGTGTGTGTGTGCGTTTGCCTGTTGCTGTGTGTATGTGTTTGTGTGCTTGAGTGTGTCTGTCTCTTTCTCTGTGTGTGTGTGTGTGTGTGTATGTGTTTGTCTGTGTATATGTTGACGCGTACGGGTCTGTTTCTGTGTGTTTGTGTGCATGTGTGTCTGTTTGTTTCTGTGTGTGTGCCTGTCTGTCTCTTTTTTTGTGTGCATGTGTGTGTGAATATGTGTCTGTTTCTGTGTGTGTGTGTCTGTTTGTTTCTGTGTGTGTATGTGTGTGTGAGCATGTGTTTGTCTGTGTATATGTCAATGCGTGCATGTATTTGTTTCTGTGTGTGCGTGTACGTGTGTGTGTGTGTGTGCGTATGCCTGTGAATATGTCTACGTGTGTGCGTGCGTGTGTTTGTGCCTGTGTGTGTGTGTGTGTGCGTGCGTGTGCCAGTGAATATGTCTACGTGTGTGTGTGTGTGTGTGTGTGTGAACAGATAACAGGTGGTGTCCCTTTACCCCCAAGAGGAAGTCAATGTTTTCTTCAAAGGACAGGAAGGGAACTCCAGAGAAGAGAGCTGACTGATCTCGGCAGCTTCCTACAACTGTTTAACTCTCCAGGAATTCCATGTTCCTCCAATCCTGGAATTCTGGCCTCTTGTCCTTCTCTTACCCCACCATTGGCAGCCAGGCCTTCAGCTCCCTATAGGCTACAAGGATGGATTTCCTATCCTAAATCTCCCTGTCTCTCTCTCTCTTTACCTCTCCTGCTCCTCCTTTAAGGTGCTTCTTAAGATCTACTTCTTTGACCACATTTTTAGACATAGAATCATAGAGTCAAAGAATGGTTACCGCACACAAGGAGGCCATTCGGCCCATTGTATCCATGACATCTCTTTGCAAGACCAGATCCGCTAGTCCCACCCCATTTGCCTTTTCCCTGTTATGCTGCAAATTTTCTTCTCTTTAGTTGATTGTCCAATTCCCTTTTAGAAGCTATGGTTGAATCTGCCTCCACCACTCTCTTTGGCAGCGTGTTCCAGATCCTAATCACATACTGCGTCACGAAAATGTCCTCTCCATGTCACCGTTGCTTCTTTTGCTAATCACCTTAAATTGGTGCCCCCTGGTTCTCGAGCTCTCTACCAATGGGAACAGTATCTCCCTATCTACTCTGTCCGGGCCCCTCCTGATTTTTGAGCGCCACCATCAAATCTGCTCAGCCCCAGCTTCCCTAACCCAGCTGTGTAACCAAACTCCTTTCTAAAGCCTTTGCATCAATTCCTAAAGCGTGGGGCCTAGAAATGGACACAATGCTCCAGTTGTGGCCGGCCCAGTGTTTTATACCGATTGACCTAACTTCCTTGATTTTGTACTCTAGGCCCTCAATCATGAAACCCAGGATCCCATATACTTGTCCCACCGCTTTCGCACCCAGTCCTGTCACCTTCAGTTTGTGCACATGTTCTTCCAGGTCCCCCTGCTTCTGCACTAGCTTCAGAATTGTACCCTTTATTTTATATAGCTTCCCTTCATTCCCCCGAGCAAAATGAACCGCCTGTCCTAATGTCTGCTCATCACGGAATATCAGAATTTTAACGCAGGCACAGGAGGAGACCGTTCGGCGCTGGCTTTCCGAATGAGCTTTAGGACCCAGCGCCATTGCCCTGCCTTTTCCCCTGTACCCTCACGTGGTCAAGCGTCATGGGATAACACTATTGCAAAGCACCTCGGGACTTTTTATTACGTTGAGGGTGCTATATAAATGCAAGTGTTGTTGCTCAAACTCTGAGGAACCCAATGGTTTCTCATCTGGGGAAAGCAGAGGAAAGTCAGGCGTGGAACGCAACTGGTTAGGCCCAAACACGTGTTGGCAATGGAGCTCGGGGGCTGTGCTCAATTGGCAGCTGAAGGCCGAGATTTCACAGAGATTCCTGTGGTAATTCAGGGGAGTTGAATACAGCTCATGATAGCGTGAATCATGAATGGGCCAGTTCCCTTTCCTATTAGACTGTGGCTGAACGATTTTAGGGACATAGGAACAGGAGGAGGCCATTCAGCCCTTTAAACCTGTTCCACCACTCAGTTAGATCATGGCTGAGCTGCGTCTTAACTCCATCCACTCGTCTTTGTGAGCCTCATATTCTAAAAGGGAAGCTCTGAAGGAGAGTCATACGGCAGATAGGGCGGAAGTAGAAGGGGTTTCGGGCAGCCAAGCAGCGCACTAAACTCTGGCCACCCAAGTGGTGGCCAGCACTCTCCAGGATGGGTTAAGCGGTGTTGGGAAATAGAGATCGTTTAAGTGAATTGTACTAATATTTGTGGGTGTTAGTAATGAGTTTTAGCATTAATGTTTAAGTTTGATTTGTATCTGTGTGTTAAGAAGAGGTCAAGTTGAGTCCTAGTTTCACTTTAAAAGGCACCTGCATTTCAGCCTCGCAACGTTACCTGTTTCTCTCTCCACTTCCGCCCTATGACTCTCCTTCAGAGCTTTCCTTTTAGAATATGAGGCTCACAAAGAAGAGTGGACGGAGTTAAGACACAGGTCAGCCATGAACTGACTGAATGGTGCAACAGGTTTAAAGGGCCGAATCTCTCTCCACAGAGGCTGCCAGACCTGCTGAGTTTTTCCGGCATTTCCTGTTTTTATATCTAATATTCTACAGCCTTGTTTACAGTACCAGACCCAGCAATGAGGAGTCTTGGGGCAGAATTGTCCGGTCCCATTGGCGTTGGCCATTATGGCTGGCCTGAGCGGACAGTATGGCGGGAAGGCCAAAAATCAGTTTCACGCCGTCGTGAAACGCATTTGCAATCGTCTGCTCCGCCCATCCATGGCGGGCTGCGTCTCCAGCCGCTGGACGTTGGGAGCTTCTTTGTAATACATCTGCGTATAACTGTAAGCCCAGCTCACTGGAATCACCACCCCCCCCCCCCACCCCCCCAACCTTGCTGGATTGTCCGAGCATGTCAGCGTGCAGTGTGTTTCATTTATAAACATCAACAGCATTTATAAGGCGTGCACCTGGTGAGCTGCACTTCAGCGGGGAGCTGGGAGGTGGGTGCAGAGTAAGGCTGCACAGCGCTTACGGGAGTCGCCAGTTGGACTTCAAGGTTGAGGCGCCGCTCATTCAGGCGAGGGCACAGGTAAGCTGCTTCCTTCCGGCTGGCTGATGGTGCAGCGCCAGGGCAAAGGCTGCACTGTGGCTGATGGTGGTGCACGAGCACGTAGTGGGGTGGGGGGTGGGGACACGGGGTAAGTGTCCATGCATTAGGGACACCTTGTATAAAGTGACCATTCCTCTCCAGCTGGGACAGTTCAGACGCAGCCACATTAATACGATTGAGCAGGGCCTCTGACTCTGTCCACTCAAGTAACGCAGAGGCATCAAAGTACCACCGAGTGCTCTAGAACTTTTCACCCCTCGGGCACAGACTGCCAACTAATGAGCATTTTAGTGGATTGTAGAACAGCTGGATGACTGGGCATGTTATACAATCTCTTTGTTAAAGCCGGCCATGGAGGTGCTCACAGCCCCTTGCAATGTCATCATCCCGGTTTGGACCAGTCTCCCCCATGGTTCAGGCTAGCAGTGCAGCCTGGCAGCACAGGTTAGGAGAATGCCTGTGCCTGAGCTGAGGGCACAGCCTGCAGTCCAATGGGCAAAGCTGCTGCCAATCGGTTGGGTGGAGTGGGGTGGAGGTGGGTGGGGTTTCAGGCAGCCATGCAGCGCACTAAACTCTGACCATCCAAGTGGTGGCTGGCACTCTCCGGGATGGGTTAAGGGTCCTTCACACTTAACCAGGACAGGCTCTTAATACACTCGAGCTAACCAGGTGTCTCTCTTTCATCCTGCAGGAGGAGTACATCAGGATCATGGAGCCTGGTGACTGTGCTGTATGGGTCATGGCTAACAGAAAGCAAAGACAAGGGAGAAGGGAGCGACTGAAGCTCCTGGCTGCGCAGAAGGAGGAGCAGCACCCCAGAAGGGTCGGCTGGAACTCCTGTACACGCCTTCAAAAATTGACATCTAGACCCAGGATCTATAGATGCCACTTTTCATTCCTGCAGTGTCACCGAAGACTGCGCATGTCCAGGGACCTGGTCGCTCACATCTGCCACTTCCAGCAGAACTTGGCACCAAGGGGACATGGAGGGCATCCACTGCCAGTGGCTGTGAAAGTGACCACGGTGCTCAATTTCTATGCCAGTGGCACCTTTCAGGGCTGTACAGGTGACCTCTGTGGGATTTCACAAGCCTCCACCCACAAATGCACCCACGAGGTCACGGATGCCATCTTTGCGAGGGCCACACAACTTTGTGCATTTCACCCAGGACCAGGAGAGCCAGGATGCAAGAGCGATTGGATTCGCCCTGATCTCGGTTTCCCACAGGTGCAGGGTGTGATTGTCTGCATTCATGTGGCGCCCAGATCTCCATCGCTACATTCAGTGGACTTCATCAACCGCAAGGGATTCCACTCACTGAATGTGCAGCTGGTGTGTGACCACCAGAAACACATCCTGCAGGTGTGAGCACGGTTTCCAGGGAGGGTGCACGACTCCTACATCCTCAGTCACTCACAGATCCCTGAGGTCTTCCAGGGTCCACAGAAGCTGCAGGATTGTCTCCTCGGGGACAAGGGCTACCCACAGAGGCCGTGGCTGATGACACCCGTGCAGCAGCCTCAGACTGCAGCAGAGCGACGCTATAATGAGGCTCATGCAGCAGTTCACAGCTTGGTGGAGCAGACCATCGGGATGGTGAAGATGCAGTTCCGGTGCCTGGACTGGTCTGGTGGAGCCCTGCAATACAGTCCGCAGAGGGTGTCACACATTGTCATCGTCTGCTGTGCCCTTTACACCCTGGCGCTGTAACAGGGAGAGGAGCTGGCTGAGGAGGAGATGGAGGAGCTGGGGGGTCTCCTCCGATGAGGAGCACTTTGACGGTGATGAGGGTGGGGAGATTCCCGAAGGTGACAACGACAGGGATGAGGCTCTCGCAGTGGCCTGATGAGGCAGGCACACTCAGGAGGCCCTGATAGCTGTGGGATTTGTGGAGGATGATGTCGACTTGCAGTGAGGAGACCCCACAGATCCTCACATTGTATCTGTGAATGTTTGACTCCAGTCTGGCTTATGTCAGCGCCAATACCCTCTGTGAGAATGTTCCTGTCATGGAGAGGCAGTGCAGGCCCTAATAGTCACTCGCTTGCAGGAGGATGATGACAACATGCAGTGAGGACACTCCATAGATCTTCACATAGCCTCTGAGAATGTCTGACTCCTGTCTGGACAAGGGCAGCTCCCTTACACTCTGTGATCAGAGCCATATCAGAGACGCAGCCATGAAACTATAGACATATCTGATCCTTTGTCCGCCTTCAGCACCTGAGCCCTTCAGGAGCTGGTGCACAGTGTCACAGATGCTGAAGAGATGGGGGCCAGCCCCACCTTAAAGGTGCTGAGAGCACACAGAGAGAATGAGGGAACTCTGTGACACCTGCCCACTACATTCTGGCAGCAATGACCAGCACCATCGAGGTGCAGGTATCAGTAATGTTTCCAGGGAGTGTGAAGCTGGACCATCACTGTGGTCTGAAGGTTACACACTGCACAGGGAAGAGGCCCTGGACTGAGACGCATGCCTTTATCTCGTGCAGGAACCAGGGATTCACACCTGAGTGATATGAGCTCTATGCAGCATAACAAAGAACCACAGGCAAGGAGACATTCTTGGGAGTTTATTGACAATAGTAAACGTTATGCACAAGTGATTAACATCCATGCCCAGGCTGTGCAACTATACCATCTTAACCTTCCTAACCCTGTTGTTATGTCTTGGTGCTCCCCGGACATCCACAGCGGAGGTGGAGGCAGCCTGCTGACTGTGCCGCCCTGTCTGTGATGATCTTGGTGGGCGTCCTCTGGAGGGCCAAGACTTGGAGGGCCCTGGCCTGCTTTCAGGGTCCTGCTGTGTGTCAGTGGCCCCCTCCTCGGCCTGTGGAGCTGGAGCTGCTGGGGTCACAGGGAGAGGGGATTTGGTCAGGCCGGTCACTATCCAAGTGACCTGGCTGGGTAGCCCAGGGGGGTGTGCACCTGCTGTTCTTCCTCCCAATGGTTGTCAGAGGGCCCCAGGCTGAATCCTTGAGAAGGGGTAACTGGACTGAGCTTGAGCTGTTCCACTCCCCTCCAGCATTAACACCTAACCCGTGCAGCATGCAGGAGTGACGTCCTGGGCCAATGTCTCCATGACGGCCACCATCCCAGCAGTGTTGACCTCAGTGCGTTGACATGCCGACGCTATCAGCTCAGTCTGAAGGCGGACGGACTCCTCCATCGTGCCTTGCAATCTGAGGTTCACCCCTTCCCGATGTTCCCGAGCTTGCCTTTGCAGCTCCAGCAACTGAGTCCAGGGGCTCATCATCTGACTCAGACTCAGCAACGTTCTGGTCTCCAGCAGTCCTCCGAGAGCTGAAACCTGGGAAGTTCCTGCCTCCACCCGCTGTGGATCGGATAGTGCAATGTGCTCACCAGATTGTGATCCCGAGGGTAATCTGGAACTAGATCCCACCGAGGTGTGTGCCTGTGCGCTGGGTGGAGGGTGTGGGTGAGCGCTGTGACCGGACTTCAACTGGGGTTTAAGCAGATTCCCTTCTGCGGTTTCCTTGGGACTTGATTGGAGGCCCTGGGTCATGGATTCTGTCGGCTGTTTCCTAGACGTGCCTGTGAAAGCAAGGAGAGATAATTAGTGAAAGAGGTCACATCACTCACAGCATGGGTGTCTGATGGATGTTGCACTGCTGGACCCTCACTTGGTAGAGCAGCGCCGATCTCACCGTCAGCACAGGACCAGTCCAGATCATCGCCAGCCAGCTGGATGGCTCTGTTTTCAAAGTCCGTCAGGATCTTGATTTCAGGCGTCCCGCCACTGGTAAGCGACCTCTCCCTGTTGTGTGCCAGCTGCCTGCCGGGCCAGATGATGAGTGTGCCTGGCCTGTGTGGGTGGTGAGTGGTCCCTTGGACAGGGTGAGGACAATGGCGGTGTGTGTGAAAGAGTGAATGGTGATGTCCCTTGCACCGGCAGTGAGTGAGGGCCCTGTGGGTGTGTGATGGGTTTGTGAGTGTGTGAGTTGAAAGTGATGAAAAGAGTGAGTTACCCCGGGGGGAACGGAGGAGATCGCTCACCCTCTTGCGGCACTGGGTGGCTGTCCTCTTTTGCAGGGCGTTGGCGCTGACCACTGTTGCCACCTCCCATGTTGGATTGGTGATGCTGCTAGTCCTCCTGTGGCCAGAGCTGGGGTAAGAGGGCATCATGACGAACCTCCGCCGCATCCAAAAGGTGTTCCAGGGACGTGTCATTGAATCAGGGGAGCTGCAGTATTTCTGCCTTTCGGGACGTCGGCTGTGCAGCAGTCCTGGGCTGGAGAGGTGCGCGCGCGGCTGAACTTTAAATATGGCGCCCGGCGTGAGGAAAGGGCAAGATTCTGGTGCGGCAGGCGAATAGGAGCCGCCCGCCGTCCACAGGGCGTGTTTCCCGGGAGTCCATGATTAACGAGGCGGGTCTGGGATGATACGGCGTGAAAAGCCGCCATTGCGGCCGGCTGGTAAGATGTCCCCTCTTCCCGCCCGCTACCACACTTAAAACCCTGGGACGATTCCGCCCTTAGAGTCACAACGACACAGAAGGAAGCCATTCAGCCCATCGAGTCTCTGTACAGCACGTCCAACCGGCCCCAATCCTCTATTCCAATCCCCGCAGCCCTGCAGGCTTATTTCCTTCAAGTGCCCGGCCAGTCTCGTTTCGAAGCCAGTCACAGTCTCCGCTTCCACCCGCTCAGGGTGGTTATCACTCACTGCAGGAAACAATTCATCCTCAGCTCCTGAGGTAAATGGACATTGGAGATTGTGAAATGAGAATTCCATTAATCTGGGTATATATCGGCTGGCAGCAGGAAAGGTGACTATAAAAGTTGGCAGGAGCAGAAGGAAACTGGCAAATTCTTCTCCCACCCTCCCTCAAGTCAGCAAAACCAATCCAGGAGATCACAAGGGCTAACTGGTATTCACCACCCATATGGTGCAAACTACACTCCGGTTAGGAACCCGGTTTACCTTCCCCAGCCAATGATGAGAGTAAACAGCGGGTGTACCAGCCAGCAATGTATTGCAGAGACTCATCACTCCCCTGGGGTTTATCCTGCATCGATAACAAGGAGCGCAAGCTGGCGGGTGGGGGGGTGCAGAGTTAAACGGAAACAGGCTCCGACACATCATTGTGCCCTGTTCCGGGACGGGCAGTGTCATATACGGGGAGGGGACTTGATGTGGGGCAAGGACCTGGCAGCCCTGCCATTTCCAATCCTCACTCTGCCCTGGCCCCCGGCAAAGAGGCTTCGCCGCATGGGGCGGCAGGGGTGGTGTGAAACGCCTGGTTAGGGGCGGAAAGAGGGAAAGGTGCGCAATGACGGACAGGGGGGTTTCCTCAGTTTTCACGAGGGATTCCATTTGGCTGCGCTCCAGACCAGATGCTGTGGGATTGTGGAATTCTTCGGAGGTAGAGGACACTCACCTCAAATGGGTCCTCATGAGGCCCCTCCCGTGCCTGGTCAATCTAACGCAATCAGCATAACCTCCTACTCCCTTTGACCCTTCGCAGGCTGGCCTGGCTTCCCCTTTTTGATGAGGTTTGCATTTTATCTGGAGCCCGCTACGACCAGGGTGCAATATATCTTTTGCCATGTCGTAAACGAAACTTTACAAGCCCGTTGCTGCGCTGGGACCCTTCAGGTATGAGTGACAGTAGAAACATTTGACACCGTCGAACAAGCGCTCAATTCTGTTTACAGACCTTCAGCTCCATAACCTTTACTTGACTCCATCGAAAGTTCTGCAGCTCCTCAGTTAAGCCCCTCTCATAAAACCTTTATTGCTGCGGTTTATGAGCGTGTCACTCTCGACAACAGCAACTTGCCACGATATAGCTCCAGACAGGTGGGCCTCACCGACAGTGGCTGGCAGTCTATCCACCTGAGGGTCAACCCTGATCTGAAAGCTCTAGCTGTGAGCCCAGTAGTAAAGCCTTCCCCAGCGGACAGTGTGGGAGAACACACGGCACCAACAGACCGGACGGGGATGTAGGAAGGACGGGTAAGTCTCCCCAGCTGGTTTAGCAGCCCATCCAGCAGGAGCACAACCCCACCCCGAACTCAAAAGCTGCATCCTTCCAGCCTCTCTCACAATGGCAAACTATGAAACAATGTAACTTCATCTGAAACAGATGGAAACGGGTTTGTACTCGAAAGAGCTACAATGTTGCAAGATTATCAAGAGTTCAAATCTCAATGGCAAACTATGAAACAATGTAACTTCATCTGAAACAGATGGAAACAGGTTTGTACTCGAAAGAGCTACAATGTTGCAAGATTATCAAGAGTTCAAATCTCACAATGGCAAACTATGAAACAACATCTGAAACAGATGGAAACGGGTTTGTACTCGAAAGAGTTACAAGCGTCCCAGTTAGGAGCAGGAGCAGGCCACTTGGCCCCTTGACCCTGCTCCGCCATTCAATCGGATCAAGGCCGATCGGATTGCAACCTCAACCCCACATTCCCCCTGATGACCTTTCACCCCCTTGCTTATCAAGAACCTATCTACCCCTGCCTCAAACATATTCAAAGGCCGGAAGTTTCCGGCTGCGTTGGCGTCATGGAGGGCGGGGGTGGGGGGTGGTGGGGGGGAGACGACAATCTGGCGGGAAGGCTAACAATCTGCTTCACGCCGTCATCAACCCAGTTTGTGATTGTCCGCTCCACCTGTCACTGGTATTTCCCACCGCCGCACGTCAGGAACCTGATTCCAATATTTTAGCATCTCTATAGACCCTGCTCACCGGAATTATTGCCCCCCCCCCCACAACCGCCCCCCCCCCCCCCACGCTGAATCATCCGGGCACAATCATGCTGACCTGCTTCTCAACTGAACATAAGCGACGTGCACCAGGCAAGCTGCACTTGGCTTGGGACTTCAGGGTTTGTTTGCCCTACCTTGCTTCGGGTAGCACTCACAGTCGTAGGCGCCAGCTTTGCAGACAGCACCACGTCAGTTTTAGTCGAACTCACAGGCAGGTCTCTACCTACCAGACCAGCCATGAAACGGGGATAGCTTTTCAACGGCTGCAGGGTAAGGTCTTGCTTGGGGAAGGGGGAGAAGTGGCCTCAGGCAAGGGAAGAGGCTGCAGGGTGAGGGCTGTACTGGGGAAGTAGGGTATCCCAGGGTGTGTGTGTAGGGGCACCTGTTGATCTGTGCAAGTGGCCTCAAGATGGTGAGGGTTGAGGGGACAGTCTCCAGAGGAGATGAGGCCAGACGGAGATGTGAGGGTGTGTGTGAGAGAGTGAGTGGTGATGTCCCTTGAGCTGGCAGTGAGTGAGATGCCAGTGAATGTATGATGGGCTTGTGAGTGTGTGAGTTTAGAGTGATGGGATGGCCTTACCCTGGCAGCACTGATGAAATCTTTCATCTGTTTTCTGCCCTGGGTGGCTGGCCTCTTGTGCGCAGCATTGGCACCGACCACCTCTGCCACTGCCTCCCGAGCCTGAGTGGTGACACTGAAGGGCTTCCTGTGACCAGAGTGGGGGTAGGGGACATCACAGCGGGGCTGCATGGCATCCACAAGACCATAAGCCCATAAGACACTGGAGCAGAAATTAGGCCATTCGGCCCATTGAGTCTGCTCCGTCATTCAATCATGGCTGATAAGTTTCTCAACCCCATTCTCCCGCCTTCTCCCCGTAACCTTTGATCTCCTTACCAATCAAGAACCTACCTATCTCGGTCTTAAATACACTCAATGACCTGGCCTCCACAGCCTTCTGTGGCAATGAATTCCATAGATTCACCACTCTCTGGCTAAAGAAGTTTCTCCCCATCTCTGTTCTAAAAGGTCTTCCCTTTACTCTGAGGCTGTGCCCTCGGGTTCTAGTCTCTCCTACTAACGGAAACATCTTCCCCATGTCCACTCTATCCAGGCCTTCCAGTAGTCTGTAAGTTTCAATCAGATCCCCCCTCACCCTTCTAAACGCCATCGAGTATAGACCCAGTGTCCTCAAACGTTCCTCATATGTTAAGCCTTTCATTCCTGGGATCATTCTCATGAACCTCCTCTGGACCCTCTCCAGGGCCAGCACATCCTTCCTGAGATACGGGGCCCAAAATTGTTCACAATATTCTAAATGTGGTCTGACCAGAGCCTTATAAAGCCTCAGCAGCACATCCCTGCTTTTATATTCTAGTCCTCTTGAAATAAATGCCAACATTGCATTTGCCTTCCTAACTACCGACTCAAACTGCAAGTTAACCTTAAGAGAATCCTGGACTAGGACTCCCAAGTCCCTTTGCACTCCAGATTTCTGAATTCTCTCCCCATTTAGAAAATAGTCTGTGCCTCTATTCTTCCTACCAAAGTGCACAACCTCACACTTCCCCATGTTGTATTCCATCTGCCACTTCTTTGCCAATTCTCCTAACCTGTCCAAATCCTTCTGCAGCCTCCCCACCTCCTCAATACAACCTGTCCCTCCACCTATCTTTGTATCATCTGTAAACTTAGCCAGGATGCCCTCAGTTCCTTCATCTAGATCATTAATGTATGAAGTGAAAAGTTGTGGTCCCAACACTGACCCCTGCGGAACTCCACTAGTCACTGGCCACCATCCTGAGAAGGACCCCCTTATCCCCACTCTCTGCCTCCTGCCAGACAGCCAATCTTCAATCCATGCTAGTACCTTGCCTCTAACACTATGGACTCTTATCTTACTGAGCAGCCTCCTGTGTAGCACCTTGTTAAAGGCCTTCTGGAAGTCCGAGTAGATAACATCCAGGCGTCCCAGGATTGCGTTACTGAATCCGGGGCTTCACTCTTCTTGCCTTTTGGGGCCATGTCTTCCCTGGAGCAGTCCTGGGCTGCAAGCATTGAGAAGCCTGCACATGGCTGCAGTTTAAATATGGTGCCCTGTGGTGGTGTAAGGGTGAGGTGGGCAAGCTGGAGGCTGCCGGCCAGCGAGATGGCGTGTTTCCTGTGGATATGGTGCGAAAACCCGCCATTGCGGCCGGTCGCTAAAACAGCTTTTTTCCCGCCTGCTACCGCACATTGTGCAAATGTGGGACAATTCTATCCAAAAACCCTGCTTTCACCCTCTTATGAGAAAGAGTGTTCCAAAGACTCACGAACCTCTGAGAAAAATAATTTCTCCTCATCTCTGACTTAAACGAGCGACCCATTATTTTTAAACTGTGACCCCCTAGCTCTAGATTCTCCCACAAGAGGAAACACCATCTCAATATCCACTCTGTCAAGACCCCTCAGGATCTTGTGTGTTTCAATGAAGTCACCTCTTACTCTTCCAAACTCCAGCGTTACAAGCCTAACCTGTCCAACCTTTCCTCATAAGACAACCCGCTCATTCCAGTCTTAGTCTAGTAAACCTTCTTTGGACTGTTTCCCATGCTTTCGCATCCCTCCTTTACTCCATATGTGTTCTCACCAATGCCCTGTACTTTTGTATTTAATTCTCGTCACAATAAACAATTATATTCTGTTAGCTTTCCTAGTTACTTGCTGTACCTGCGTACTAGCCTTTTGTGATTCATGCACTAGGACACCCAGATCCCTCTGAATCTCAGAACTCTGCAATCTCTCACCATTCGGATATGCTGCTTTCTTATTCTTTCTGCTAAAATGGACTATTTCATATTTTCTCACATTATACTCCATTCGCCAGATATTTGCCCCCTTACTTAACCTATCAATTTCTTTTTCTAGCCTCCTTATGACCTCTTCACAACTTACTTTCCTGCCTATCTTTGTGCCAAAAGCAAATTTAGCAACCATCCTTTCAATCCCTTCATCCAAGTCATTTATATAAATTGCAAACAGTTGAGGTCCCAGCACTGATCCCTGTGGCACACCACTCATTACATCTTGCCAACTAGAAACTGACCCATTTATGCCTACTCTGCTTCCTGTTAGCCAGCCAATCTTCAGTCCATACCAATATGTTACCCCCTACACCATAAGCTTTTATTTCCTGCAATAACCTTTGACGTGGCACCTTACTTATGGAAATCTGAGTACAGCACGTCCACTGGTTCCCCTTTATCCACAGCACATGTCACTTCTTCAAAGAACTCCAATAAACTTGTTAAACAAGTTTTCCCTTACACAAAACCATATTGACTCTGCCTGATTACCTTGAATTTTTCTAAGTGCCCAGCTATAATGTATTTAATAATAGCTTCTAACGTTTTCCCTATGACAGATGTTAGGCTAACTGGCCTGTCATTTCCTGCTTTCTATCTCCCTCCCTTTTTGAATAAAGGAGTTACATTCACTATTTTCTAATCTAACGGAACCTTCCCTGAATCGAGAGAATTTTGTATAAGTAAAATGAACGCATCAACTATCTCACTAGCTACTTCTTTTAAGACCTTAGGGTGAACTCCAACAAGAGGGAAAAATCTACTTGACCTCTTCCTCACCAACCTGCCTGTCACAGATGCATCTGTCCATGACAGTATGTGTAGGCGTGACCAACGCACAGTCATTGTGGAAATGGAGTCCTGCCTTCACATTGAGGATACCCTCCATCTGGTTGTGTGGCACTACCAACATACTAGATGGAATAGATTTCAAACAGATCTAACAGCTCAAGACTGGGCATCCGTGAGGCGCTGTGGGCCATCAGTAGCAGCAGCAGAATTGTACTCAACCACAATGTATAACCTCAAGGCCTGGCATATCCCCCACTCTACTGCATCTAGCTGGGAGAATTGACCCTGGTTCAATGAAGAGTGCAGGAGGGCATGCCAGGAGCAGCACCAGGCATACCTAAAAATGAGGTGTCAACCTGGTGAAGCTATAACACAGGGCTACTTGCACACCAAACAGTGGAAGCAGCAAGTGATAGACAGGGGTAAGCAATCCCACAACCAGCAGATCAGATCTAAGCTCTGCAGTCCTGTCACATCCAGTCGTGAATGGTAGTAGACAATTCAACAACTCACTGGAGGAGGTGGCACCACAAATATCTCCGTCCTCAATGATGGAGGAGCCCAGCCCATCAGTGCAAAAGATAAGGCTGAAGCATTCAAAACAATCTTCAGCCAGAAGTGCTGAGTGGATGATCCATCTCGGCCTCCTCTGGAGGTCCCCAGCATCACAGATACCAGTCTTCATCCAATTCAATTCACTCCATGGGACATAAAGAGATGGCTTAAGGCACTGGATACTGCAATATTCTGGCAATAGCACTGAACACTTGTGCTCCAGAACTTGTTGCGCTCTTAACTAAGCTGTAACAACACAGCTACAACCCTGGCATCTACACAGCTTTGTGGAAAATTGCCCAGGTATGTCCTGTACACAAGAAGCAGGACAAATCCAATCTGGTGAATTACTGTTCCATCAGTCCACTCTCCATTATTGGTAAAGTGATGGAAAGGGCCATCAATAGTGATATCAAACGGCACTTACTGAGCCATTACCTGGTCACTGACGCCCAGTTTGGGTTCCGCCAAGGCCACTCAGCTCCTGACCTCATTAGAGCCATTACCTGGTCACTGACGCCCAGTTTGGGTTCCGCCAAGGCCACTCAGCTCCTGACCTCATTACAGCCTTGATCTAAAGGACAAAACATCTGAATTCGTGAGGTGAGGTGAGAGTGACTGGCTTTGACACCAAGGCTGCATTTGACCGAGTGTGGCATCAAGGAGCCCTAGCAAAACTGCTGTCAATGGGAATTGGGGGGAAAACTCTCTGCTGGTTGGAGTCATACCTAACACAAAGGAAGATGGTTGTGGTTGTTGGAGGTCAATCACCTCAGTTACAGGACATCACTGCAGGAGTTCCTCAGGGTTGTGTCCTCGGCCTGACCATCTTCAGCCGCTTCATCAATGACCTTCCTTCCATCATAAGGTCAGAAGTGGGGATGTTCGCTGATGATTGCACAGTGTTCAGCACCATTCGTGACTCCTCAGATACTGAAGCAGTCCATGTCCAAATGCAACAAAACCTGGACAATATCCAAGCTTGGACTGGCAAGTGGCAAGTAACATTCATGTCGCACAAGTGCCAGGCAATGACCATCTCCAACAAGAGAGAATCTAACCATCACCCCTTGATGTTCAATGGCATTACCATCACTGAATCCCCCAGTATCAACATCCTGAGGGTAAACATTGATCAGAAACTGAACTGGTCTAGCCATATAAATACTGTGGCTGCAAGAGCAGGTCAGAGGCTAGGAATCCTGCAGAGAGTAATTCAGCTCCTGACTCCCCAAAGTCTGTACACTATCTACAAGGCACAAATCAGGAGTGTGATGTAATACTCCCCACTTGCCTGGGTGAGTGCAGCTCCAACAACACTCAAGAAACTTGACACAATTCCAGGACAGAGCAGCCCACTCGATTGGCACCCCATCCACCACTGTCAAAATTCACTCCCTCCACCTGATGTACAGTAGCAGCAGTGTGTACCATCAACAAGATGCACTGCAGTAACTCACCAAGGCTCCTTCAACAACACCTTCCAAACCCACGACCACTAGCACTTAGAAAGACAAGGGCAGCCCATAGATGGGAACACCACCACCTGGAAGTTCCCCTCCAAGTCACTCACCATCCTGATTTGGAAATATATCACCGCTCCTTCATTGTCGCTGGGCCAAAGTCCTGGAACCCCCTTCCTAACAGCACTGTGGGTGTACCTACACCACATGGACTGCAGCGGTTCAAGAAGGCAGCTCACCACCACCTTCTCAAGGGCAATTAGGGGATGGGCAATAAATGTTGGCCCAGCCAGCGACGCGCACGATAAATAAGTGATTAAATCAAGAAAAGGCTAGCGCTGATGAGGCAGGGAGGACTCCTGATGAGATCCACTTAACCAAGGCAACCTGCTGCCACTGAGGACATGGGGCTGAATCAGGGGAACACCCACTGCCCTACTGCAAGAAGTGGGTGGAAGCAGGAAAAAACCAAATCGCATTTTGTATTATGGGCCTTGGGCTGGAATTCAAAGGGGACTCTTTGAAACGAGCATGGAGACAGATGAGGCTATGACTAGTCTCTCTCTCTCTCTCTCTCCAACCAATGAAGGAGGGGCAATGATCACCCACATTCCAGGGAATAGCACAGATCCCCACTCTGGCGGCCTTTGGGATTGGCGGCATCAGTGACAGCGGGAAGAGAAATTGGGAATCATGCGGACAGGCAGAGATGGGAAAGACAGTGCGTGGTTGGGGATGCAGAAATTTCCTCTGGTTTCTCCATCCCTTTTTTCCTAATCTGGAATAGGAGAGCGGTGGAAAATCCAGGCTCAGGTATCTAACCCATCCAGCTGAGCTCGCATGCTAATGGATAAAAATAAAATACATGAGAGAAGGTGATGGGGTGGCTGGCGATGCTGGTACGGTGGTGCAGTGGTTAGTCCTGCTGTTTTACAGCACCAGGGACCTGGGTTCAATCCTGACCTCATGTGTCAGGGTGGAGTTTGCACATTCTTGCTGTGTGCGCATGGGCTTCCAACAGCTGCTCCAGTGTCCTCCCACCATCAAAAGACACACCAGTGAGGTGGATTGGCCGCAGTTAAGTTGCATCTTAGTGTGAGTGTGTGCCCCGTGATGGACTGGTGTCCTGTCCGATGTGTACTGTGTGCCCATTGCCTGTCGGCATATCCTCTGGCTCCCCGCAGCCCTGAACTGGATAAAACAGCTGTGGAAAAGTGAGTGTGTAAAGGTATGTATTTACTTATTTGTCTCTCGCTCCTCAGGTACCATGCTTTAAGAGAGCATCGGTGATCATGGACGCTCCGTGTTAAGCTTGCTCTGGAGGTGTAGATCATCTTCGTTGGTGGTACATTCATTCAGTTTGTGAGGCTCTTTAGAAAGACCGTGGTATTTATTTAGCGTATGTAAAAAACCAGGTCGGCCATGGACAGGCACCGTAGAATAATAGACAGACATAAAGTTAAGCCCAAAGGAAAACTCTCAGAATCCCATCAAATAAAAATGGAATTTTGCTTATTCACTCCCTGTAAATCAATGGCCCTGATGTCAGGCCTTAAATGGAAATAGCACTCGTGTTGCTGTCAAACAGTAAAACCAGGTGATTTAAGATGGGCATCCTCTAGGGGATCTCCTGGATCAGTAAACAGGAGAAACAACAGATAGGATGTGATGTCATATTGAGTGCTCCCCACCATCACCTTGTACAGGGGGGGGGGGCTCGTTTCTATCACATTGTGCTGGGGGGGTCACGTTTCTATCACATTGTGCTGGGGGGGTCACATTTCTATCACATTGTGCTGGGGGGTCACGTTTCTATCACGTTGTGCTGGGGGGGGTCACGTTTCTATCACATTGTGCTGGGGGGGGGTCACGTTTCTATCACATTGTGCTGGGGGGTCACGTTTCTATCACATTGTGCTGGGGGGGTCACGTTTCTATCACATTGTGCTGGGGGGTCACGTTTCTATCACGTTGTGCTGGGGGGTCACGTTTCTATCACATTGTGCTGGGGGGGTCACGTTTCTATCACGTTGTGCTGGGGGCGTCACGTTTCTATCACATTGTGCTGGGGGGGGGGGTCACATTTCTATCACATTGTGCTGGGGGGGTCATGTTTCTATCACATTGTGCTGGGGGGGTCACGTTTCTATCACATTGTGCTGGGGGGGGGGTCACATTTCTATCACATTGTGCTGGGGGGGTCATGTTTCTATCACATTGTGCTGGGGGGGTCACGTTTCTATCACATTGTGCTGGGGGGGGTCACATTTCTATCACATTGTGCTGGGGGGGTCACATTTCTATCACATTGTGCTGGGGGGGGTCACATTTCTATCACATTGTGCTGGGGGGGTCATGTTTCTATCACATTGTGCTGGGGGGGTCACGTTTCTATCATGTGCTGGGGGGGTCACGTTTCTATCACATTGTGCTGGGGGGGGTCACGTTTCTATCATGTGCTGGGGGGGTCACGTTTCTATCACATTGTGCTGGGGGGGTCACGTTTCTATCACATTGTGCTGGGGGGTCACGTTTCTATCACATTGTGCTGGGGGGTCACGTTTCTATCACATTGTGCTGGGGGGGTCACGATTCTATCATGTGCTGGGCGGGTCACGTTTCTATCACATTGTGCTGAGGGGGGTCACGTTTCTATCACATTGTGCTGGGGGGGGTCACGTTTCTATCACATTGTGCTGAGGGGGGTCACGTTTCTATCACATTGTGCTGGGGGGTCACGTTTCTATCACATTGTGCTGGGGGGGTCACGATTCTATCATGTGCTGGGCGGGTCACGTTTCTATCACATTGTGCTGAGGGGGGTCACGTTTCTATCACATTGTGCTGAGGGGGGTCACGTTTCTATCACATTGTGCTGAGGGGGGGGGTCACGTTTCTATCACATTGTGCTGGGGGGGGTCACGTTTCTATCACATTGTGCTGGGGGGGGGTCACGTTTCTATCACATTGTGCTGGGGGGGGTCACGTTTCTATCACATTGTGCTGGGGGGGGTCACGTTTCTATTACATTGTGCTGGGGGGGGTCACGTTTCTATCACATTGTGCTGGGGGGGTCACGTTTCTATCACATTGTGCTGGGGGGGTCACGTTTCTATCACGTGCTGGGGGGTCACGTTTCCATCACATTGTGCTGGGGGGGGTCACGTTTCTATCCACGTTGTGCTGGGGGGGGGGTCACGTTTCTATCACATTGTGCTGGGGGGGTCACGTTTCTATCACATTGTGCTGGGGGGGTCACGTTTCCATCACGTTGTGCTGGGGGGGTCACGTTTCTATCACGTTGTGCTGGGGGGGTCACGTTTCTATCACATTGTGCTGGGAGGGTCACGTTTCTATCACATTGTGCTGGGGGGGTCACGTTTCTATCACATTGTGCTGGGGGGGGTCACGTTTCTATCACATTGTGCTGGGGGGGGTCATGTTTCTATCACATTGTGCTGGGGGGGGTCACGTTTCTATCACGTTGTGCTAGGGGGGGCACGTTTCTATCACATTGTGCTGGGGGGGGTCACGTTTCTATCACATTGTGCTGGGGGGGTCACGTTTCTATCACATTGTGCAGGGGGTCACGTTTCTATCACATTGTGCTGGGGAGGGTCACGTTTCTATCACATTGTGCTGGGGGGGGGGGTCACGTTTCTATCACATTGTGCTGGGGGGGGTCACGTTTCTATCACATTGTGCTGGGGGGGGGTCACGTTTCTATCACATTGTGCTGGGGGGGGTCACGTTTCTATCACATTGTGCTGGGGGGGGGTCACGTTTCTATTACATTGTGCTGGGGGGGGTCACGTTTCTATCACATTGTGCTGGGGGGGGTCACGTTTCTATCACATTGTGCTGGGGGGGGTCACGTTTCCATCACATTGTGCTGGGGGGGGTCACGTTTCTATCACGTTGTGCTGGGGGGGGTCACGTTTCTATCACATTGTGCTGGGGGGGTCACGTTTCTATCACATTGTGCTGGGGGGGTCACGTTTCCATCACGTTGTGCTGGGGGGGGTCACGTTTCTATCACGTTGTGCTGGGGGGTCACGTTTCTATCACATTGTGCTGGAGGGTCACGTTTCTATCACATTGTGCTGGGGGGGTCACGTTTCTATCACATTGTGCTGGGGGGGGTCACGTTTCTATCACATTGTGCTGGGGGGGGTCATGTTTCTATCACATTGTGCTGGGGGGGGTCACGTTTCTATCACGTTGTGCTAGGGGGGGCACGTTTCTATCACATTGTGCTGGGGGGGGTCACGTTTCTATCACATTGTGCTGGGGGGGTCACGTTTCTATCACATTGTGCAGGGGGTCACGTTTCTATCACATTGTGCTGGGGAGGGTCACGTTTCTATCACATTGTGCTGGGGGGTGTCACGTTTCTATCACATTGTGCTGGGGGGGTCACGATTCTATCACATTGTGCTGGGGGTGTCACGTTTCTATCACATTGTGCTGGGTGGGGGGGGCTCACGTTGCAGAACTTGTAGGATTTTTGTTGCCTTTCAGTTTTCTTCTCTGGCCCCTCTTCTGTGGACACTAACTGACCCTGGATATATCTCCACAAGTAATGGCCAGCCCTGTTAACAGCCTTTCCCTCCTCTACAACTTTTGACAGTGTGTGTTGGCAGGCAGGCCATTTTAGCGTGAGGTTGGTCATTGTCTTCTCCCATCCAGCATCCACACTTTGCTGTAGGTGGTGACTGGATGGGCATGGGAAGCAGGAGTCCATTCAGCCCATTAAGCCTGTTCAACGAGATAGTGGCTGATAACTTCCAGTCGCTCATCTTGATTCCCTAATCTCGTTGTATCTTTACCTGACAGATAACCGATCATGCTTGATTCTGAAATTTTCAGTTGAACCACAGCCTGAACAGCTTTTTGGGGAAGGGGACGTGGTGTCGTGGTAATGCTACTGGACTACTAATCCAGAGAATGTGAGTTCAAATCCTGCCGTGGCAACTGGTGGAATTTAAATTCAATTAGTAAATCTGGAATTGGAAGCTACTCTCAGTCGTTGTAACCCGGACAACTATCAGTGATTTTTGCAAAACCCATCTGGTTCACTAATGCTCCTTAGGGAAGGAAATCTGCTGTCCTTACCTGGTCTGGCCTACATGTGACTCCAGACCAATGTGGTTGACTCTTAACTACCCCCTGAAATGGCCCAGCAAGACACTCAGTTCAAGGGCAATTAGGGATGGGCAATAAATGTTGGCCATTGTCAGTGACACCCACACAAAAAAATAAGTTCCTGATTCCCAATAGCCTGAAGAAGTGCCACCTCCCCCGACCATTGGATACCTTTAAATTTACAGTTCACCTGTATCAACTGAAACACTTCCTCTCTATCTCGCCTAGCAACTCCCTTAAACACCTAATCAGCCATTAATCTTCCATACTCAAGTCTATGCATCCTGTCCTCATAGTTTAACCCTTTTACCCTCAGTATAGTTTTGGTCACTTATAACTGCACTGTGTCCCCTCAATATGCTCTGGACTAATTTTTCATTACTCTAACCAAAGGCCCTGAAGCCAGTTGTGATAATTGTTGTACTGCTTGATGTGGAGACCACCTTTCAGAAAATTCAACTTGGATGTGCAGGGCATGTCTCACATATCGGTGACTGCAGAATCCTCAAACAGACCGTAAGACCATAAGATATAGGAGCAGAAATTAGGCCATTCGGCCCATCGAGTTGGCTCTGCCATTCAATCATGGCTGATAAGTTTCTCAACCCCATTCTCCTGCCTTCTCCCCGTAACCTTTGATCCCCTTACCAGTCAAGAACCCATCTATCTCAGTCTTAAATACACTCAATGACCTGGCCTCCACAGCCTTCTGTGGCAATGAATTCCATAGATTCACCACGCTCTGGCTAAAGAAGTTTCTCCTCATCTCTGTTCTAAAAGGTCTTCCCTTTACTCTGAGGCTGTGACCTCGGGTCCTAGTCTCTCCTACTAATGGAAACATCTTCCCCATGTCCACTCTATCCAGGCCTTTCAGTATTCTGTAAGTTTCAATCAGATCCCCCCTCATCCTTCTAAACTCCATTGAGTATAGACCCAGTGTCTTCAAACGTTCCTCATATGTTCTATGGGGAGCTGCCTCAGGGCAAATGATATCGAGGTGGTCAGTATGAGCGATACGAGGACATCCTAAAAAGGGTCCTTACAAACATCTGCATTGAAGCCACCTCCCTTGGGAAAACGCTGCAGCTGACCGGCCCATGTGGAGGCAAGCACTGAAACTTGGTGTTGTGGACCATCTACTCCAAACGTGTAACATCCGATGTGCACGGAGCAAGGCCAGAGGTGGCGCAGCTGCAGATGTTCCCCAGGCACCAACAACGATAACATGAACTGTCAGTTCTGTGGTTACGCTGATCTCACATTGAAGTGTCCACTCGTGAACGGATCCGCAGAAGACAATGAAGTCAATTACAGTTTGGTTATGCCTGATTAACAAGGAGTCTACCACCATGATGTATGCACAACGGATGCTGTGTTTCCTACATTCCAACATTGACTATACTTCAAAAGTACTTATGAGATAAAAACAAACAACTGCCGATGCTGGAAATCCAAAACAAAAACAGAATTACCCGGAAAAACTCAGCAGGTCTGGCAGCATAGGCGGAGAAGAAAAGAGTTGATGTTTCGAGTCCTCATGACCCTTCAACAGAACTGATTTTTCTTTACAATGAGAGGGGTGAAACATAAGCTGGTTTAAGGTGGTGGGGTGGGGGGGTGGGAGAGAAGTGGAAGGGGGTGTGTGGTTGTAGGGACAAGCAAGCAGTGATAGGAGCAGATCATCAAAAGATGTCACAGACTGCTCCTTTCACTGCTTGCTTGTCCCTACAACAACACTCCCCCTCCACTTGTCCACCACCACCCCCTCACCCCGCCACCTTAAACCAGCTTATATTTCACCCCTCTCATTGTAAAGAAAAATCAGCTCTGTTGAAGGGTCATGAGGACTCGAAACATCAACTCTTTTCTTCTCCGCTGATGCTGTCAGACCTGGTGAGTTTTTCCAGGTAATTCTGTTTTTGTTTTGGATTTCCAGCATCCGCAGTTTTTTGTTTTTATCTCTGTGTTTAATTGACTGCCACTGCTCTTCAAGAAATGTCTACCTTGAAGAAGTTCTGTTCGTCTCTGCGACAAGATTTCCGTATCTCTCTTTTGCCTTGTTCACCTTCGTTGCTTTCCATTTCTCTCCTGGTGTTTGACAAGGTGTTTACTAAAACCTGCTTCATATTGCCTTTCTCAGTGACTGTCTCCGTCTCCGAATTACCCCACGTGGATTTCAACTGAAATTCCACCCCTCTTGTTTCGAACCCACCCAGGATTACAGGTATCTCCGGGACATAAAACGTTTCTCGGACTGCTGTTCCCGTCACATTCTGAGATCCACATATGCGCCGCCATTTGAACACACTCGACCTCTCCCTCCAGCAGCAGTGCCGCACCCGTTTTCAAAGCTGCGCGTGTCCCCAGTTTCATTTTATTCTTCGTCTCATCCGACGCCTCAACAAGAAACTTTTTCTCTTTCTCTCAAGTGCTAAGGAACGCAAGCTCCAACAACTCATCGACACCAACACCCATCTAGGACCCTCCACCCCTGCCTGTCCCTCTGTCCCCACCCTTTCTTCCAATCCCAGCCCCAGCCGTGTATTCACTACACCGCCTGACCTTCCCCTCTCCGATGCTGAACGTTCAGTGCTCAGCAAAGGACATAGTTTCATAGCCTTACGCCCTCATCTCAATGAATTTTGGGCTCGGCACGATGCTGAACTCTTCTTCCGCCGTCTTCATCTCCGGGCTCACTTCTTTGGGCAGGAGTCCTCTCCCCATTCAACAGATCCTTTCACCCACCTCCAATATTCTTCCTCCACCTGGACCCCTCCCTCTGGATTCTTACCTTCTCTGTGTCGGCGCGACATTAGTCGTCTCAATTTCTCTGCTCCTCTCACCCATTCTAATCTCTCTCTCTCTGAACTTACTGCACTCCGTTCTCTCAGGTCCAACCCTGACATTGTCATCAAACCCGCTGACAAGGGTGGTGCTGTTGTTGTCTGGCGCACTGACCTCTACCTCGTGGAGGCTGAGCGTCAACTCGCAGACACTTCCTCCTACCTCTCCCTGGACCATGACCCCACCACTGAACATCAAGCCATTGTTTCCAGGACTGTCACTGACCTCATCTCCTCTGGGGATCTCCCTCCCACAGCTTCCAACCTGATAGTCGCCCAACCTCGGATAGCCCGCTTCTATCTCCTACCCAAAATCCACAAACAGAACTGTCCCGGTAGACCGATCATGTCAGCTTGCTCCTGCCCCACGGAACTCATTTCTCATTATCTTGACTCCCTTCTCTCTCCCCTTGTCCAGTCCCTTCCCACCTACATCCGTGATTCCTCTGACACCTTACGTCACATCAACAATTTCCAGTTCCCTGGCTCCAACCGCTTCCTCTTCACCATGGACGTCCAATCCCTCAACACCTCCATCCCCCACCAGGATGGTCTGAGGGCCCTTAGCTTCTTCCTCGAACAGAGGCCCGAACAATCCCCATCCACTACTACTCTCCTCCGTCTGGCTGAACTTGTTCTCACACTGAACAATTTCTCCTTCAACTCCTCTCACTTTCTCCAAATAAAAGGTGTGGCTATGGGTACCCGCATGGGCCCCAGCTATGCCTGTCTCTTTATGGGGTATGTGGAACATTCCTTGTTCCAGTCCTACTCCGGCTCCCTTCCACAACTCTTTCTCCGGTACATCAATGATTACATCGGTGCTGCTTCATGCTCTCATCGGGACTTGGAAAAATTGATTAATTTTGCTTCCAATTTCCACCCCTCCATCATTTTCATGTGGTCCATCTCTGACACTTCCCTTCCCTTCCTTGACCTCTCTGTCTCAATCTCTGGTGATAGACTGTCCACCAATATCCATTACAAACCCACCGACTCCCACAGCTATCTCGACTACAGCTCCTCACACCCCGCTTCCTGTAAGGACTCCATCCCATTCTCTCAGTTCCTTTGCCTCCGTCACATCTGTTCCGATGATGCTACCTTCAAAAACAGTTCCTCTGACATGTCCTCCTTCTTCCTTAACCGAGGTTTTCCACCCACGGTCGTTGACAGGGCCCTCAACCGTGTCTGGCCCATCTCCCGTGCATCCACCCTCACGCCTTCTCCTCCCTCCCAGAAACATGATAGGGTCCCCCTTGTCTTCACTTATCACCCCACCAGCCTCCGCATTCAAAGGATCATCCTCCGCCATTTCCGCCAACTCCAGCATGATGCCACCACCAAACACATCTTCCCTTCACCCCCCCTGTCAGTATTCCATAGGGATCGTTCCCTCCGGGATACCCTGGTCCACTCCTCCATCACTCCCTACTCCTCAACACCCTCCTATGGCACCTCCCCATGCCCACACAAAAGATGTAACACCTGCCCCTTCACTTCCTCTCTCCTCACCGTCCAAGGGCCCAAACACTCCTTTCAAGTGAAGCAGCATTTCACTTGCATTTCCCCCAACTTGGTCTACTGTATTCGTTGCTCCCAATGCAGTCTCCTCTACATTGGAGAGACCAAACGTAAACTGGGCGACCGCTTTGCAGAACACCTGCGGTCTGTCCGCAAGAATGACCCAAACCTCCTTGTCGCTTGCCATTTTAACACTCCACCCTGCTCTCTTGCCCACATGTCTGTCCTTGGCCTGCTGCATTGTTCCAGTGAAGCCCAACGCAAACTGGAGGAACAACACCTCATCTTCCGACTAGGCACCTTACAGCCTTCCGGACTGAATATTGAATTCAACAACTTTAGGTCGTGAGCTCCCTCCCCCATCCCCACCCCCTTTCTGTTTCTTCCCCCTTCATTTTGTTTTTTCCAATAATTTATATAGATTTTTCTTTTCCCACTTATTTCTATTATTTTTAAATCTTTTATGCTCCCCCCACCCCCACTAGAGCTGTACCTTGAGTGCCCTACCATCCATTCTTAATTAGCACATTCGTTTAGATAATATCACCAACTTCAACACCTGTGTTCTTTTGTTCCTTTGTCTGTGACATCTTTTGATGATCTGCTCCTATCACTGCTTGCTTGTCCCTACAACCACACCCCCCCTTCCAATTCTCCCCCCCCCCCCCCCCCCCCCCCCCCCCCCCCCCCCGGCCACCTTAAACTAGCTTATATTTCACCCCTCTCATTGTAAAGAAAAATCAGTTCTGTTGAAGGGTCATGAGGACTCGAAACGTCAACTCTTTTCTTCTCCGCCGATGCTGCCAGACCTGCTGAGTTTTTCCAGGTAATTCTGTTTTTGTCTTCAAAAGTACTTCATGCTTGTAGAAACATAGAAACATAGAAACTAGGAGCAGGAGTAGGCCATTCGGCCCTTCAAGCCTGCTCCACCATTCATTATGATCATTGCTGATCATCCAACTCAATATCCTGCTCCCACTTTCTCCCCATACCCTTTGACCCCTTTCGCCCCAAGAGCTATATCTAACTCTTTCTTGAAAACATACAATGTTTTGACCTCAACTACTTTCTGTGGTAACGAATTCCACAGGCTCACCGCTCTCTGGGTGAAGAAATTTCTCCTCATCACAGTCCTAAAAAGTCTATCCCATATCCTCAGACTGTGATCCCCTAGTTCTGGGCTCCCCCACCATCGGGAACATCCTTCCTGTGTCTACCCTGTCTCGTCCTGTTGGAATTTTATAGGTTTCTACAAGATCCCCCCTCATTCTTCTGAACTCCAACAAATATAATCCTAACTGGCTCAATCTCTTCTCATGTGTCAGTCCCGCCATCCCAGGAATCAGTCTGGTAAACCTTCGCTGCACTCCCTCTATAGCAAGAACATCCTTCCTCAGATAAGGAGACAAAAACTGTACACAATATTCAAGTGTGGTCTCACCAAAGACCTGTGTAATTGCAGCAAGACATCCCTGCTCCTGTACTCAAATCCTTTAGCTATGAAGGCCAACATACCATTTGCCTTCTTTACTGCTTGCTGCACCTACATGCCTACGAGGACACCCAGGTCTCGTTGCACATTCCCCTTTCTCAATTTATAGTCATTCAGATAATAATCTGCCTTCCTGTTTTTGCTACCAAAGTGGATAACCTCACATTTATCCACATTATATTGCATCTGCCATGCATTTGCCCACTCACTCAGCTTGTTCAAATCACACTGAAGCATCTCTGCATCCTCCTCACACCTCACCCTCCCAGGCTTTGTATCATCTACAAGTTTGGGGATATTACATTTAGCTTCCTCGTCTAAATCATTAATATATATTGTGAATAGCTGGGGTCCCAGCAACGATCCCTGCGGTACCCCACTAGTCACTGCCTGCCATTTGGAAAAAGACCCATTTATTCCTACTCTTTGTTTCCTGTCTGCCAACCAGTTTTCTAACCATCTCAATACACTACCCCCAATCCCATGTGCTTTAATTTTGCACACTAATCTCTTATGTGGGATTTTGTCGAAAGCCAAATAAACCACATCCACTGGCTCCCCCTCATCAACTCTACTAGTTACATCCTCGAAAAATTCCAGTAGATTTATCAAGCATGATTTCCCTTTCATAAATCCATGCTGACTCAGTCTGATTCTGCCACTGTTTTCCACATGCTCAGCTATTAAATCTTTTATAATGGACTCTAGAATTTTCCCCACTACCAATGTCAGGCTGACTGGTCTATAATTCCCTGTTTTCTCTTTACCTCCCTTTTTAAATAGTGGGATTACATTAGCTACCCTGCAATCTGTAGGAATTGTTCCAGAGTCTATGGAATCTGGAAAGATGACCACCAATGCATCCACTATTTCTAAGGCCACTTCTTTAAGTGCTCTGGGATGTAGATTATCAGGCCCTGGGGATTTATTGACCTTCAATCCCATCAATTTCTCCAATACAATTTCTCTACTAATACTGATTTCTTTCAGTTCCTCCCTCTCACTAAACCCTGTGTTTCCCCAATATTTCTGGTATGTTATTAGTGTCCTCCTTTATGAAGACAGAACCAAAGTATGTATTTAGTTGGTCAGCAATTTCTTTGTTCCCTATTATAAACTCCCCCATTTCAGACTGTAAGAGACCTATATTTGCCTTCACCAATCTTTTTCTCTTCACATACCTATAGAAACTTTTACAGTCAGTTTTTATGTTCCCTGAAAGCTTACTCTTGTACTCTATTTTCCCCTTCTTAATCAATCCCTTGGTCCTCCTTTGCTGAAGGACCTTTGGACATTCTGAGGTTATGAAAGGCACTCTATTAATAACAGTTCTTTCTCTATTACTTGTGCCTGATGTCCAGTGCCATTGCCTTTAACAGAACTGAATATCTATCTACTCACCAACGAAGAAGAATTTCTACCTTCGGTTACCGTGAGCTTTCAGGAAAGTGGAAGGTAGCATAGTGGTCATGTTAAAGCCTAGACTAATACACTAGAAATATGTGTTCAAATCCAGATATAAATTTAATAAATAAATCTGGAATAAAATACTAGTCTCATTAATAACGAACATAAAACTTCTGAACTGTCATTAAAAAAGCCCATCTGGTTCACTATTGCCCCTTCAGGGAGGAAATCTGCTATCCTTGCCAGATAAGTGCATCACAGAATTGCTATGGTGCAGAAGGAGGCCATTCAGCCCATGATGTCTGCACCAGCTCTCCAACTAAACATTATGACTTAATGCCATTTTACTGCCTTTCCCCTGTGACCCTGTACATTGTTTCTATTGAAATAATCATCCAATGCCTCAATTGTACCTGCTTCCACCACACTTCTGGGCAGTGCATTCCAGACCCGAACCACTCGCTGTGTGAAGAAGTTTTTTTCACATCATATTTGTTTCGTTTGCAAATCACTTTAAGTCTGTGCCCTCTTGTTCTTGATCCTTTTAAAAGCAGAAACAGTTTCTCCCTATCTACTCTGTCCAGCCCCCTCATGATTTTGAACATCTCTATCAAATCTCCTCTCAGCCTTCTTCTCTCCAAGGAGAACAGTCCCAACCTCTCCAATCTATCCTCATAGCTGAAGTTTCTCATCCCTGGAACCATTCTTGTAAACCTCTTCTGTACTCTCTCCAATGTGTTCATATCCTTCCTATAGTGTGGCACCCAGAACTGTACACAATAGACCTCCAGATGAGGTCCAACTAGCATCTTATATAAGCTCAGCATAATCTCCTTGCTCCTGTTCTCTATGCCCCTGTTAATAAAGCCCAGGACACTATATGCTTTATTAACTGCCCTCACCACCTGTCCTGCCCCCTTCAATGATCTATGCACATATACACGCAGGTCTTTCTGCTCCTGCACCCCCTTCAGAATTTCACCCCTTATTTTATATTGTCTGTCCATGTTCTTCCTACCCAAATGCATCACCTCTCATTTCTCCACATTGAACGTCATCTGCCACCTATCTGCCCACTCCACCAACTTGTCTATGTCCTCTTGAAGTTCCTCACTGTCCACCTCACAGTTCACAACACTCCCAAGTTTCGTATCATCTGCAAACTTTGAAATTGTCCCCTGCACACCACGATCTAGATCATTAATATATATCAGGAAAAGCACGGGTCCCAATACCGACCCCTGGGGACCTCCACTGCAAACCTTCCTCCAGCCCAAAAAATATTCATTGATTCCTGCCCTGTTTTCTATTATTAAGGCAATTTTGTATCCGCATTGCTACTGTCCCTCTTATTCCATGAACTACAATTTTCTCACAAGTCTGTTGAGTTGGCACTTTATTGAATGCCCTTTGAAATTCCATGTACACCACATCAACAGCATTATCCTCATCAAGCCTCCTTGCTACCTCTTCAAAAAATTCCAGCAAGTTAGTTAAACAATGATTTCCCCTTTAGAAATCCACGCTGGCTCTTCCTAATAAACCCACATTTTTCCATGTGACTACTAATTCTATTCCGAATAGATGTTTCTAGAAGCTTCCCTGCTACTGAAGTTAAACTGACTGGTCTGTAATTTCTGGGCTAATCCTTACCTGTTTTGAACAAGGGTGTAATGTTTGCAATTCTCCAGTCCTCTGGCACCTCCCCTGAGTCTAAGGGAGATTGAAAGATTATGGCCAGCGCCCCTGTGATTTCCACTCTTTACTTCCTTCATTATCCTTGGATGCATCTCATCTCGTCCCAGTACCTTGTCAACTTTAAGTATTGACAGTTTATCCAATATCGCCCCCTAATCAATTTTGAACCTTTCTCGTGACAGAGTTTCCTCCTCTGTCACCATGGCCTGGGTAATATCTACCTCCTTAGTAAAGAAGGATGCAAAGTATTCATTTAACACTTCAGCATTGCCCCTGCCTCCATGTGTAAATCCCCTTTTTGGCCTCTAATCGGCCCTACTACTTTTACCAAGGCTCCTTCGACAGCACCTTCCAAACCCATGACCACTGCCATCTGGAAGGACAAGGGCAGCAGATAGATGGGAACACCACCACCTGGAAGTTCCCCTCCAAGTCACTCACCATCCTGACTTGGAAATATATCGCCGTTCCTTCACTGTCGCTGGGTCAAAATCCTGGAACTCCCTCCCTAACAGCACTGTGGGTATACCTACACCACATGGGCTGCAGTGGTTCAAGAAGGCAGCTCACCGCCACCTTCTCAAGGGCAATTAGGGATGGGCAATAAATGCTGGCCCAGCCAGCGAAGCCCACATCCTGTGAATGAATAAAAAAATACTATTTGTGTGTTGATAGAAGACTTTGTGATTCTCCATTATGCTGGCTGCCAACCTTTTCTCATGATCCCTCTTTGCTTCTCTTATTTGTTTTTTCACCTCCCCTCTGAACCTTCTGCATTCTGCTTGGTTCTCAAATGTATTTTCTACTTGAAACCTGTCATAAGCACACTCTCTCTTCTTTATCTATATTTCTATCTCCTTTTTCATCCAAGGAGCTCTGGATTTGTTTGCTCTACCTTTCTTTTTTGAGGGAATATACTTTGACTGTGCCCGAACCATTTCTTCTTTGACGGTATCCCATTGTTTGAGGACTCTGGGTCTATACTCGCTGGAGTTTAGAAGGATGAGCGGGGGAACTGATTGAAACTTACAGAACACAACACCAAGTTTCAGTTCTTGCCTCCACATGGGCCGGTCAGCTGCAGCGTTTTCCCAAGGGAGGTGGCTTCAATGCAGATGTTTGTAAGGATCCTTTTTAGGATGTCCTCGTATCGCTCGTACTGACCACCTCGATATCATTTGCCCTGAGGCAGCTCCCCATAGAACATATGAGGAACGTTTGAGGACACTGGGTCTATACTCAATGGAGTTTAGAAGGATGAGGGGGGGATCTGAATGAAACTTACAGAATACTGAAAGGCCTGGATAGAGTGGATGTGGGGAAGATGTTTCCATTAGTAGGAGGGACTAGGACCCGAGGGCACAGCCTCAGAGTAAAGGGAAGACCTTTTAGAACAGAGATGAGGAGAAACTTCTTTAGCCAGAGCGTGGTGAATCTATGGAATTCATTGCCACAGAAGGCTGTGGAGGCCAGGTCATTGAGTGTATTTAAGACCGAGATAGATCGGTTCTTGATTGGTAAGGGGATCAAAGGTTACGGGGAGAAGGCAGGAGAATGGGGTTGAGAAACTTATCAGCCATGATTGAATGGCGGAGCAGACTCGATGGGCCGAATGGCCTAATTTCTGCTCCTATGGTCTTATGGTCTTATTGTTCAGCTACAGTTTTTCCCACCAACCTTCGGTTCCAGTCTATCTGGCCCAGCTCTAACGCAATGCATTTGACTCTTAACTGGCTTCTGAAATAGCCAAGCACTCAAGATGCTCCAGGCGGAGTAAAAGCGCTGTGGGTGTTCCTGCACCATGTGGCATGCAGCTCACCACCACCTTCTCAAGGGCAACAAACACTGGCCTGGCCAGCAAATACTCACACCCCAACAATGAAATAAAAAAAAAACAACCTCTTCTGTGGGAAGCTGTGGTGTGTTAGAGCAAGTTATAGCAGATCCAGCACAACGCTCATAAAGATTTAGATTCAGCCAGTGGGGGAGCTCAAACATAGCACTTTTATTGAAGAACACACATTTTTTTTCAAACTCTAAATATTGTTTCCAGAAACACAAACAATTAAGAAATCAAATCAAATCACAGGGACGGGAAGGAGGGAGAGAATCGGGGTCACGGCTAACGTTTACTTCTGAATGAATGAGTTCTATATTGGACTGACATTGCTTATTGATGTTGAACATTTCTTTTCTCCTTGTGAACCCAGTCAGGAGGGGGGGGGGGGCTGGGTCTGAGGTGCTGTCCCTCGTGGCCCTCGCTCCAGCCCTCCTTCACGCATGGAAAACTGCAGTCCTCCATTCAGCACCTTCTTAAAATACCTAGTAGTCAACTCAGCCAAGGTAGGAAGGGGGAAAAGGCCCAGGTAAGATCAGCTTCATCAGGGAATGTTCCCGAGGCTCCTCAGAAACAGACAGCGAGGTGGGGTGGGGTGGCGTTTAACCGAACTTGCCCGTCCGCTAAGAAGCTGACAGGCTCAGGTCAACGGCTTGGCTGACATCCTGTCCAATTGCTTGGCTCTTTTTGCGGGAGCTTGCTGTGCGCAGATTGGCCGCTGCATTACGACAGCCGCAACACCCCCTTGGGTTGTGAAGAGCATCGGGACATGCCGAGGACAGGAAGGGCGCCAGAAAAAAAAAAATCCACGCTCTTTGCTTCTTCCTACATTGACATCGAACGACGGGCAGTCTGATCCCTTCGGACGACCCGCAGCCCCATCCCGGCCTTCAAAGCGACGGTCAGCCAGCGCAGCAGGAAGCTGACCACTTCCCTCAGAAGCCAGCTGGCCAGGGTCTGGGGACGGTCTGGGCCGCACAGAAAAGCTGAAGGATTGGGTTCAACCCTGCCTGAGCACTCCTTCTCATTTAAAGCGGAACTCATGCATAAATGTGTGCTTGCCGAGTGAGCATCCATATGGTAATGTGGGTAACGCGTGATAGTGAGTAAAATGGAAAATAAGTGAGGCAATTGGAAGGGTCTCCCCGCCTCCCCCATCGTGGAGGAGTGGGACAAAGAAGTTGTGACCAAGTCCTTTCCCTCTGACACCGTTTAATCTTCTCACTGCGATGCAGAACATGTAAATTTCCTGACGGCAGCAAGTAAGTCTGCAGTTCCCAGCAAATCATTTGTTTGCAATCCACAGAGAGAAAAAGAAACGTTCTATGGAATAACTTAAAGGTGGTTGCCTAACTACTCTGCTATCTTAGCCATACATGTCAAAGGTTTTTCCCAAATGCCTTTCTGGTTTACTCTTTTTAAATGTCGCAGTCGGTGGGTGGAAGACAGGATCCTTCCTTGTACTTTCTCTCCTGCATCATTCGCCTTCCCCTGCCTTCCTCTAACCCTGCCGCTGCACCTCACCCCTCCTCACTCTGAACAGACGCCATCCCTTGGGAGGGTGGGATAAGGTCTGTGCCGTTATTACGTCTCCCCACCCCCACCAGCTCCACTCCCCCCCCCCCCCCCCCGCTGGAGACGGTCCGCAGTCAGTGGTGCAGTTGGCTGGGCCGCTCAGGAGGGGGGGTGGGGGTTGGTGGAGGGGTGCAATTGAGCCTTCGGCCTACAGCTGTTAATGTTCGGCAACCCTCAATGCTCATGGCCCTCGATGTGGACAGCAATGAGTATTGCTGCGAATGACTTTTGTTCACCTGAGCTGCAATGTGATGCGGCACATTGAGTCAGCCGTACAATCGAGTTGGTGACGGCAGTGGTTGCCTGAGGTGACAAGGGGTAGACGGCTCACACGTCTGGTGCACAGATAATTATATGCTTAAGTAGAAAAATATCAGATATAATAGTAAATTTATGAAAGACCCATAACATATGCAATAAGTGTTACATTTGCTACCGAAGTTATGATAATTGTTAATGCAAGATCATACATAACCAGGAAGAGACACACCATTATAATGATATTTCAGATAAATGCATACAATCAGTCACTATCGCTTAATTGTGAGTAGTGATAACCCCATAGCTTGTTTTCTGCTCCCAGCCTTGGTATATTATCAGTATCATCAATGTTACTGCCACAGCTTTGTGCAGTCCCTCCAATTCTCTTGTAGCATAAAGCTTGAAGCAAAGCCATCAGAACCAATGTCCAATGTCAATCATGTCATGAGCTCTGAACTGAAGCAAAAACAAGTCATTTGAGTTTCTTATCTTCTGCATCTAATGGGTACAACATGATTGACTTTTGCGTCATTTTCTTTTTGCAAAGAAGACATTTTAAAGCTTTTTTTTTACACTAAGGACTCTCTGTCAAGACCCTTCTTAGAGCCCACTTGCCGGTCAGGTTGTGGGTCAGCGATTTGCACTTCAATGCTTTCACTCACAGCCCCAGTGACGGTGTTGTAAGATGGAGGAGATGACAAGGAGGACATGGTCTCTGATCGCTCTAACTCGGGGCAGTAATGCTCTTTGATCATCGCTGCAATGAGCCCTTCCTTCTCTGGGGCCTCTTCCACCACGACGTTGGCGTCGCTGGCTCTGTGCCGATACATGTAGGAGGCGTGCTTCAAGGACCGGCGCAGCAAGTGCCTCCTGTACGCTCGCTGGATGACAACGACGGACACCTCTTCCTGCTTCCTCCTGAGGGTCGTGGTGATCGGCTCGTAGGAGATTTTCGAGGGGTTGGCCGCCATGAACTTGTCCTCCATCTGCAGTTTGAGCGCATCCATTTCCCCTGACTCCCCCAGCACCCGCTTGGTGAAAGCGAAGAGGATGTCCAGGCAGTGGATCCTGTCACCGCTCACCATGGGCAGGTCCATCGCAATGAGCTTTACTTTATTCGGCTTTGCCACACGGAGGGGCTCCTTCAGGGCATCCGCGAAGTTGGAGAGTGCCGAGTACTCAATGAACTGCGTGGCCTCCGAGTCAAACTTCTCCCACACTTCATAGAACATCTCGAAGTCATCCTCGCTGAGGGGCTCGGAGCTTTCCTCTGTCGCCACGCTGAAGTTCTCCAGGATAATGGCAATGTACATGTTGACCACTATCAGAAAGGAGATAATGATATAACTGACAAAGAAGACAATCCCAACGGACTGGTTCCCGCAATTCCCTTTCACGTTGGTGCCTGGGTTTCCTGCTTTCGGTTCACAGTCCGGGCTGTCAGTGTTGAGGATGGGGCTCAGGAGGCCGTCCCAGCCTGCCGAGGTGGTGATCTGGAAGAGGCAGATCATGCTGTTCCCGAAGGTCTGGAAATTGAACATGTCGTCGATGCCGTCTTCCTGCTTCACGTAGGCAAAGTTTGCCATTCCAAAGATAGCGTAGATAAACATGACCAGGAACAAGAGCAGGCCAATGTTGAACAAGGCAGGAAGAGACATCATTAAGGCAAATAGCAATGTCCTGATTCCCTTTGCCCCCCTTATGAGACGAAGTATACGTCCAATGCGAGCCAGCCGGATGACTCTGAAGAGTGTGGGCGATACAAAGTATTTCTCAATGGCGTCTGACAGCACAATACCTGGGGAGAGAAGTAAAATCTTAGTGTAAATAAACGCATGAAATTGCAGACAACCTCTTGCATTTATATAGCGCCTTTAAAGCAGTTAAAATCACCCCATGGCGCTTCACAGGACTATTCGACAGATTTGACACTGAGCCATGTAATGAGATTTTCAGACATGTGCTTGGTCAAAGAGGTGGGTTTGAAACAGCTACTTAAAGGAAGGGAGAGTGGTTGAAAGGAGGAGCGGGTTCGGGGCATTAGTGCAGTGGTACTGTACCAGAATTTGACTGACAAGAGCCAAAGTCAAATTACTTACACATAAACTGCATTGACTTAAAAGAAGAGCTTGTAGTGATATGGCACATTTCACACCCTTGGGTGGGCCCAAGCGTCTCCCCAGCCATTGTTGCACATCTTTCAAATGTAGTCACTGATTCTGTAGGCGAATATGGCAGCACATGTGTGCACAGCAAGGTCCCAGAGACAGCAATATGATAAATGACCGCTCAGTCTATTGTTAGAGTTATATATGTCAGCCAGGGCACTTTCCCTGCTCTTCTCTGAATAGCACCGTGGGATCATTTACAATAGAACACGCAGGCATGGCCTCAGTTAAATGTCTCCTTTGAAAGACAGGGCCGCACCTCCTCAGTACCACACTGACGTAGAAGAGTCCAGATTCTTAGCTCAATTCCCTGAGTTGGGTTTAAAGCCCTGAGCTTTTACTCAGAGGTGATGGTGTAACCACTGCACCAAGCTCATTAGAATACAACTAGTTCCAGCTCAATGATACTTTAATCTATTCATCATGGAATCATTAAGTTTTATAGCACAAATGGAGGACATTCAGCCCTTCATGTCTGTGCTGGCTATTTGAAAGAGCTGTCCAATTTAATCTCACCTCAGCTTTTTCTCCTTAACCCTACAAACATGTCCACTTTTGGTAGATGTCCAGTTCTGAAAGCACCGATGACATCTGCTTCTGCCTCCCTTTCAGGCAAGTGTTCCAAACCTAACCAATCCAGTTGTATGAAAAATATTTCGTCTTATCTCCCCTCAAGTTCCTTTGCCAATCCTTTTAAACCAATGATCTCTAGTTGACAACCCACTTGCCAGGGGGAAAGGTTTCTCCCCAGAATCTCCCCAGAACCTGAGGGACCTCACTACCTATTTCTCTTCTGTCAGAAAAACACCCATTCACCACTAGTCCCTTAATGCATTAATGACTCGAATTTGAGCACCAGGTGTATAATTTCAAAGCTGTAGTTGATCCTAAACTTGGCAATGTAGTAAATAGTGATCAGGATAGTAGCAGACTTCGGAAGGACAGACTGGTGAAATGGGCTGGCGCATGGCAAGATGCAACTTAGTATTGATAAGCGAGAATTGATGCACTCTAGGGGAAATAAACATGCAGAGGCAGGATAGTCTGAATGATACCATTTTGCAAGGGGCGCAAGGATAGAGGAACCTGGTGTTGTACATTGAGGGAGGGTCAAGGTGATAAGGTGGAAACTTGGGTTTGTCAATAGGGGGGATTTGAAAACAAAAATAAGGAACTGTGCTAAACCTTTTCAAATCTCTGCTAAATCTCAGCTGGAGTGTTGTGTACAATTCAGGGCCGCACATTTAGGAAGGCTGTCAGAGAGAGCGCAGAGGAGGTTTACCAGGGGGATGTACCAAGGATAAGGGCCTTCGGTTATGAGGAGCGATTGGAGAAGCTGGGCTGGCCCTCTTTAGAGCAGGGAAGGCTGATGGGAGGCGGAATAGAGGTATTCAAATAATGAGGGGTTTTGGGAGAAGAAGTAGAAAGAAAGAAAGAGTTCCACCAGGAAGGAAAAACCAGTAAAAACTGGGAAATAAGAGTACTGGTCCGAACTGGTCTTGTGTACCTTAAAATGGAACACCAGTAAAACTGGGAAATAAGAGTACTGGTCCGAACTGGTCTTGTGTACCTTAAAATGGAACACCAGTAAAAACTGGGAAATAAGAGTACTGGTCCGAACTGGTCTTGTACACCTTAAAATGGCACACCAGTAAAAACTGGGAAGTAAGAGTACTGGTCCGAACTGGTCTTGTACACCTTAAAATGGAACACCAGTAAAAACTGGGAAATAAGAGTACTGGTCCAAACTGGTCTTGTACACCTTAAAATGGGAACACCAGTAAAAACTGGGAAGTAAGAGTACTGGTCCAAACTGGTCTTGTACACCTTAAAATGGGAACACCAGTAAAAACTGGGAAGTAAGAGTACTGGTCCGAACTGGTCTTGTACACCTTAAAATGGAACACCAGTAAAAACTGGGAAATAAGAGTACTGGTCCGAACTGGTCTTGTACACCTTAAAATGGAACACCAGTAAAAACTGGGAAGTAAGAGTACTGGTCCGAACTGGTCTTGTATGCATTAAAATGGAACACCAGTAAAAACTGGGAAATAAGAGTACTGGTCCGAACTGGTCTTGTATGCATTAAAATGGAACACCAGTAAAAACTGGGAAATAAGAGTACTGGTCTGAACTGGTCTTGTATACCTTAAAATGGAACACCAGTAAAAACTTAAATCTATGTCCCCTGGTAATGAACCCCTCAGCTAGGGGAAACAAGTCTTTCCTGTCTACCCTATCTCGGCCCCTCATAATTTTGTCCAATCAATCAAATCACCCCTCAGCCTCTTCTGTTCTAAGGAAAGCAACCCCAGCCCATCTGATCTTTCTTCATAGCTGCAATTTTCAAGCCCTGGCAACATTCTTATAAATCTCTTCTGTACTTTCTCCAGAACTTTCTCCTGTAACATGGTGACCTGAACTGTACACAAAATTCCAGCTGTGGCTTAACCAGTGTTTTATACAATTCCAGCATTACATCCCTGTTTTTGTATTCAATACCTCATCCAATGTAGGAAAGCATTCCATATGCTTTCTGGACCACCTTGTCCACCTTTCCTGCTACCTTCAGGGACCTGTAGACATGCAATCCAAGGTCTCTCACTTACTCAACCTCTCTCAACATCCTCCAGTTTATTGAGTACTCCCTTGCTTTGTTTGCCCTTTCCAAATGCATTACCTCACACTTTTCTGGATTGAATTCTATTTGTCACTTTTCCACCCATTCAACCAACCGGCAAGGACCGACTAAGCCTTGTGGAATGCCACTGGAAGCCGTTTTCCAATAGCAAAAACATCCATCGACCATTACCCTTTGTTTCCTGTCACTGAACCAATTTTGTATCCAACTCAGCACCTTCCCCTGTATCCCATAAGACCTCACAGTCTGTCATGTGAGACCTTGTCAAATGCCTTACTCAAATCCATGTAGACAACATCCACTGCACTACCCTCATCCTTGTTACTTCCTCAAAAAATTCTGTAAGGTTAGTAAGACACGATCTTCCCCTAAAAATAACCATGCTGACTCTCCCTGATCAATCCATGCCTCTCTAAGTGACAGTTTATCCTGTCGCTCAGAATTGATTCCAATAATTTGCCCACCACCGAAGACCAGTCTACAATTTTCTGGCCTATTCCTTGCACCCTTTTTAAATATTGCTCTATAGTCATGCATTAACCATGCAAATTGGCTGTCAGCCTCCATTCAGCAGACAGTCAATCTGTTCCCTCGGTGACTGGAATGCAATGGGGGGTTAGGGTTTGGGTTAGGGTTAGAGTTAGTGTTAGATTTAGGGTTAGGGTTAGGGTTAGTGTTAGGGTTAATGTTAGGTTTAGCGTTAGGATTAGGGTTAGGGTTCGGGTTTGTGTTAGCCTTAGGGTTAGGGTTAGCGTTAGGGTTAGGGTTAGTGTTAGATTTTGGGTTAGGGTTAGGGTTAGTGTTAGATTTAGGGTTAGGGTTAGGGTTAGTGTTAGATTTAGGGTTAGGGTTAGTGTTAGGTTTAGGGTTAGGGTTAGCATTAGGGTTAGAGTTAGGGCTAGGGTTAGGATTAGGGTTAGGGTTAGGGTCAGGGTTAGCATTAGGGTTAGGGTTAGGGTTCGGGTTCGGTTTTGGTTTAGCGTTATGTTTAGGGTTAGGGTTAGGGTTAGAGTTAGGGTTAGGGTTAGAGTTAGGGTTAGGGTTAGAGTTAGAGTTAGGGTTAGGGTTAGCGTTAGGGTTAGGGTTAGGGTTAGGGTTAGGGTTAGCGTTATTGTTAGGGTTAGGGTTAGCGTTAGGGTTAGGGTTAGGGTTAGGGTTATGCAACATCTTCCCCACGTCCACTCTATCCAGGCCTTTCAATATTCTGTAAGTTTCAATCAGATCCCCCCTCATCCTTCTAAACTCCATCGAGTATAGACCCAGAGTCCTCAAACGTTCCTCATATGTTAAGCCTTTCATTCCTGGGATGGTTTACCTGGCTGCAGCAGGTCCTTACAATGTGGGTTACATGCCCGCGGGACAGGAAGTGGCTCGATTGGCTACCTGCACTGCTGAGGTTCTCGCCTTGGTAATATACCACAGAGGGGTTGGGGTGAGGGGCTTGGGCGTGGGAAGACATTGGGCTTCCCTCCTCACACCTACCCAGTCATATTTCCAGCCCTCCCGTCTCCCAGCCCATCACCATTGGACTGGGTAAATTGAGCCCTAGGTCGGAACAACAACAACTTGCATTTATATAGCCCTTTTAATGTACCGAAGTAACCTGAAGTACTTCGCAGGGTCATTAGGAAACAAAATATGACACCGAACCACATTAGGAAATATGAGGTCAGATGACCGAAAGCTTGGTCAAAGAGTGAGCTTTTGAGGATTGTCTTAAAGGAGCAAAGTGTGCTAGGGAGGAGGGGAGGTTTGGAGAAGGAATTCCAGAGATTAGGGCCTGGGCAACAGAAGGCTCGGAAACCAATGGTGGAAAATTTAAAACCGGCAAGGGTTAAGAGAAACAGCCTAAGCTCATCTCATTTCCTACGCTTGAGGGCTTGTGATGGTCGCCCCCTGGTGGGGCCGGCCAGCCATGGGCATCCCCGTTCACATCGGCGGGACCGGAAGATCCTGGCTGCTCGAGGGGCTGGAAAATCCCGGCCCTCGTCTCATCAGCCTGGGCTGGACACAAAGCAACCTCGGGTCTCGGAAAGTAACATAAAGTCGGCCTCTCCAGAACCGGGTTCTGCTCTTTCCAACTTTTGCCAAGCTCTCAATTCCTCTATGAAGAGGGACTCCCGGCCTCACGTCAAGGTGTTCTATTCATGAGTAACTTCCGATTATGATTTTTTTTTGTGTATGTGTGTGTGTGTGTGCTGGGCACCACATCAAAACTACATGTCCTCAGATGTTGAAGCCCTTCATCTCATCGGAGTGGTCTGTATTTGTGGCTGGCTCCCAACGGTTAAAAAGCAATGTTCTCAAGCCCTGTCCTCCATGCAATCCCTTTTATCTGCTAGCTATTCATTCCCTGGCGCTAATAGGTTTAGCTCCTTCACCACTCAACTGTTCTCCGCTGCTGCTTGCTGTGAGGTTATGATTGAAGTTTTGCCATTGTGCCTTTGAATTTGACTGATGTTAATTGTAATAACTTTCAGGTGCCCTTCAATCCCTAAATATTCCACAGAGTGGGGGACCTTTCAATTTTACTGAATCCAAAAGTAGGTTCACTGTGTTCGCTTGTTCTTCCAAGAATGAATTTGTACGTGAAGAGAACGAGCCGCAATTAATTTTCGGCCGGCTAACATTTCCCTTTCCCTTATCCAATCCGTTAACAGTGAATGACCCAGAGCAGCGCAGGCGCTACCTTGGCCACGCAGTTGTTTGTGATGAGTTCTGTCTCCATATATGGCCAGTAAAATATTAATATGAGCGCCCTCTCAACGGTCGACGGTGTGGAGGGATCTTTGGTGGCACCAAGCCGTAAAGTTCGAAAAGGAGTCCGGTTTGATTCCCGGGGGCTGAGTTATCCCAAGCGGGGTCACGACCCCGGAAACTTCCGGGTGGGTTCTGGTTCGGGAACCCGGAAGGGGTTGCAGCGGGACAACGGACGCAATATTCCCGAAGGCCGGCCATTTAAGAAGTTGCACCGTCCAGTCTGTGAGGCTGGGTGGATTCTTGCATCAGGAGATTTGTTCGGGATAGGCGCGGAGAGGATATTCCCTCTCGTGGGGGAAACAAGGACTAGGGGACACAGATTCAGGATTAGGCAGTCTCCCGTTGAAGACACAGATGAGGAGGAATTTGGAGCGTTTGGCGTTTTCTTCCACTGAGAGCAGTGGAGGCTGGGTCATTGAATATATTCAAGGCTGAACTAGGCAGGCTTTTAATTAGGAAAGCCTGGCTGCTTGGCATTGGGCCTCTCCTGTCACTAGTTAAGTCCCGGCTGTGCCAGGTTAAGACCCGAAGTGGGCATTAATTGTGGCAAGAAGGTGGCAGGCAGGCTGCTCAGTGGATCTAAAGAGCCTCCCCTGCTTCATTAATAAATGTGAGCCTCATACTCAGGCCAGCCATGGTCTAACTGACCTACAGGCTCTGCTAGAGAGGCAGAACAGCCCACCTCTGTTCCTACGTCCTACGTGCTGATTTAAATTGATTTCATAAGTCCTTGAAGAATCAGGTCAAATCGAAACAGATTATTCAGCTTTATCTTGAGTTTTATCAAGTGTTGGACCATGTCCCACAAACACAGATCAGCGAAGAAAGCTTCTTAACTGATTTGCTACCTATTCAGCTATTTTTTTTTTGTCTGTTTTATCCTGATGTGGTTGAGTGTACAGACAGGCACTTACTGACTTTTCAGTTCTTACATATTAAAACAACGTGAAGATATACAGAGGGGGCATCGAAAGAGAAAATGCTGAAAATGCAGCACAGGAAAATCAATGTGTGAGAGAGGAAGACAGGCTAATGGGACTCTTCAATGTGTGAGAGAGGAAGACAGGCTAATGGGACTCTTCAATGTGTGAGAGAGGAAGATAGGCTAATGGGACTCTTCAATGTGTGAGAGAGGAAGATAGGCTAATGGGACTCTTCATGAGAAATGTGTGAGAGAGGAAGATAGGCTAATGGGACTCTTCAATGTGTGAGAGAGGAAGATAGGCTAATGGGACTCTTCAATGTGTGAGAGAGGAAGATAGGCTAATGGGACTCTTCAATGTGTGAGAGAGGAAGACAGGCTAATGGGACTCTTCATGAGAAATGAGGGCCGTGGCCATAAAAACCATACTTATCCTGCAAGCCAGCTGGGCACTAGTGAAATAGCTGAGGTGTAAGTGAGGTCGGTTGTGACAGGCCAATTAAGTTTTCCTCATCTCTGCTTTCTCTTACCTCCTTACATGTCAAGGAGGTAACCATAACTAGGTGCACTGTTGGCCACTAACATGATGAAAAGTGTCCATGGAAGGTGTCTAAATGGAACTCCAGTAGATATTTGATCCACACTCTTAACTCCTACTTCACCAGATGTCATCAAGTCCCCCCCCAACTGTTCACACTCTCCCACTTTTGTCATTAATCTCATGTACAGAATCTTAAGAGTGTGGATAAAGGCTGGATTTTTTAATTGTTTCAGCAAGCTGGAATAGATCCCGGTGAACTGATTGGTTTTTGTCTCTGTTGTGACTACGCTGTCTCTTCTGTTCAACTTTCTGACTGAGCGCATACGCTAATGTTGCTGGCAGCTGAGTACAATATGTAACCATGAGTAGGAGTAGTGAAGGAGTGACCTTTACTGAACCAGGGCGAGGTGTACCCATCACCAGTCTCTCAGCTGAGAAAAGGAGAGTGAGGTCGCTTTTAAAGGAATAATGAAGAGGAATCACCAATTATGGATAATTAGTTTAAAACGTTCCTCCTGAAAACAGGTCATTTTGAATCCACGACCTCACAGCTATGTGCCCTTTCAATTAGTTACAGCACTGCCCTCAGAAAAACTCATTATGAGAATGCCCAGAAAGTTTCCTGATCTAAACACACGAAGAAAACGACAACATGCTCTTATCTCTCGCCCAGAGGGCTGAATAGTTAATCAGGAGCCCCATTCATACTTACCAATAATAGAAAGGATCACCACCACAAAATCAAAAATGTTCCAGCCGATTGTGAAGAAGTACTGCCGCAGGGCAATAATTTTGAGAATGGACTCGGTGGTGAAAAGCACAATGAAGATCATGTTGATAATGAAGAGTATCCTTTTCATGTATGCATCCATGTCATCTGTCTCCACCATCATTGTCACCATGTTGAGGCAGATCAGGATCATGATGAAAATGTCAAAGGCTTGTTTTGTAACCAGGTCAAAGATTAATCCTTGAAATTTATTCTAGAATGAGGGAAGGGGGAGAAAAAAGAGATAAAGCATGGTCAAATTCTGTTTCGATAATATTTCTTCCCTTCCCCTCCCCTCCTGATAATCGGCCTCAGCTGGAGTACGGTGTACAATTCCGAGCAGCGCGCTTTAGAAAGGACGTTAAGACTCTGGAAACGATACAGAGGAGGCTTCCTAGGATGAAACCAGTGTGGTGAGGGAGCTCAAAAATCAGAATACCGCAGGTGCTGGAAACCTGAAATCAAAATGCCAGAGATACTCAGCAGGCTGGGCTGCATCTGTGGGGAGAGGAACAGAGGCCGGAATTTTCTGGGCCCTCCAGCCAGTGGGATCTTCCGGTCCCGCCGAAGCGAATGGACGTTTGAATGGCTTGCTGCATTTCCCGGCCATGGAAAATCCTGCCCGGGGTTAACGTTTCAGCTCTGTGGCCTTTCATCGGAACTGGAGAGAGGTTTTGAGCGAGGGGTGGATGGGACTGGGCCAAAAGCACGACCCGTGATAGGGTGGACGGCAGGAGAGATTGAATGACGGAAGAGTTGGTCCTTCAGCGCCAAAGAAAATGGCGACGAGGCAAGAAAAGAAACGAGGAAACCAAAGGTGTGCCGAGAGCAGGTGTGTGGCTGGCTGAAAGCAAAAATAAGAGAAAAAAAAAAACCAAAACAAGTGAAGAAAAGGAAACAAAATGGGCACCGAGATTGTGGCCTGAAATGGTTGAACTCAGGGTTGAATTGGGAAGGCCATAAAGTGTCTGATCGAAAGATGTGAGGCCGTTGCTCAAGCTCACATTGAACTTCACTGGAACGATGCAGCAGGCCAAGGACAGAGATGTCAGCGTGAAGGAGCTCAGTCTGCTGAGAGCTTGGAGAATCTGGAATGTTTAAAAATGTATTCTTTCATGGGATGTGGGCAGCACTGGCAAGGCCAGCGTTTGTTGCCCATCCCCAGTTGCTCTTGAACCAAGTGCTTGCCACACCATTTCAGAGGGCACTTAAGAGTCAAACGCATCACTGTGGGTTTGGAGTCACATGCAGGCCAGACCAGGTAACAAACATTAGTGAACCTGATGGGTTTTTATAACAATTGTCAATGGTTTCATGGTCATCATTATCATGACAATTCTAGGTTATTAAACAAATTCGAATTCCACCAGCTGCTATGGTGAGATTTGAACCCATGTCCCTGGAACATTAGCCTGGGCCTCTGAATTATTATTTCAGTGACATTACCACTATGTCACCATCTCCTCAGCTGTTGGGGACTAGCAGCAGATGAAATTTACTGTGAAGTGTGAAGTGCCACATTCTGGTAGGGATAATGAGGAGTGGCAACATAAAGTAAAGGGTACAATTCCAAAGGGGATGAAGGTGCACAGGGACCTGGGGCTATATGTGCACAAATCTCTAAAGCTGGGCAGGGCAGGTTCAGAACGTAGTTGAAAAGGCCGACAGGATCGTGGGATTTGTAGAAATCAAGGTATCGAGTTCAAAATTAAAGATGTTATGACGAATCTTTAGAAAATTATCTATGGAATTCATTGCCACAGAAGGCTGTGGAGGCCAGGTCATTGAGTGTATTTAAGACCGAGATAGATAGGTTTTTGATTGGTAAGGAGGGGATCAAAGGTTAGGGGGAGAAGGCGGGAGAATGGGGTTGAGAAACTTATCAGCCATGATTGAATGCCGGAGCAGACTCGATGGGCCGAATGGCCTAATCTCTGCTCCTATGGTCTTATGGTCTGAAACACTGGCTCAGATTCAACTGGAGTGTTTTGTTCAACTCTGGGAATTGTGCTTTTGGGAAGGACGTGATGGATTAGAGAGGATACAGAGAAGATTTCTAGAATGGCTTTAGGGGAAGAGACACTTCAGTTAGAATTAGGGGGTCACTGTTTAAAAATAAGGGGCTGCCCATTTAAGACAGAGACGAGGAGAAATTTTTTTCTTTCAGAGGGCTATGAGCCTTTGGAAGCCCCTTTCTCGAAGGGCAGTGGAAGCAGAGCCAGATAGATTCTTGATAAACAAGGGGTGAAAGGTTATCGGGGGTAGGCGGGAGGTTACAGTCAGGTCCACCATTGAATGGCGGAGCAGGCTGGTGGACCCAAGTGGCCTGCTCCTGCTCCTAATTCATATCTCCGTTTTGTGAGGATAGATTGGAGGAACTGGAGTTGTTCTCCTCAGAGTTGAAACAGTTGAGAGGAGATTCGATAGACCCAGAAGGAATAAAACAGTTCAGACCGGTACTCTTATTTCCCAGTTTTTACTATTTTTTTTTTCCTCCAGGGGAGGTGTTCAAAATTATGTGGGGTCTAGACAGAGTAGATAGAGAAAAAGCTGTTCCCACTGGGAAAGTGTTGAGAGACAAGGAGGCTGATCTAGGATAGTTGGCGAAAGGACCAGAGGCAACATTGACATGTTTTTAGGCAGTGAGTGGCTAGGATCTGGAATGTAATGTCTGAAGGGCTGGTGGTGGCAGGTTCAATTGTGGCTTTCAAAAGGGAATTGGACAGCTAGTGCCAATGGCAGGTTTAGGCAGCAAAGAAGTGGGGTGACTGCCTCTCTCCATCTTAATGTTATCAGCTGTTTGTAGGAACTTGGAGTGGGAGGGTAAGGGTCCCATTGTCATGCTCCATGTGGATACCAACGATATAAGTAGGACTAACACCAGAGATTCTGCTGAGGGAGTAAGAGCAGATAGGGGGCTAAACTGAAAAGCAGAACCACAAAGCAAATTGGGGCGTAGGGTAAACAAGGTGAGAGAGTTAAATGCATGGCTCAAAGATTGGTGTGGGAGAAATGGGTTTTAATTCAGGGAATGTTGGGGAAAGATGGAGCTTCATCCTTGGGAAGGTCTTCACCTGAACCATATTGGGACCTGTGTCCTGGTGAGTCATACAACTAGGGTGATAGAGAGGGCTTTAAACTAAATAGTGGGTGGAGGGTTCATGTGAAGGGATATTTAGAAAGTTAATGAGAAAGGTCAGGGCAATAATACAGGGTAACAATATGGGAGACGATAACTACCAACGTGAAAGGAAGGGACAGAGCATACAAACATAAGAGTGCACTAGCTAATGTGATCAGAATAGGGAAAAATGATAAAAAGACAGAATTAAAGGCTCTTTATCTGAATGCATGTAGCATTCATAACCAGATGGATGAATTAATGGTACACATAGAAATTAATGAGTATGATGTGATAGCCAATAGAAAGGGGTGGGTGCAAAGTGACCAAGGCTGGCAACTGGAAGTTCAAGGGTACTTGATATTTCAGAAGAATAGGAAGAAATGAAAAGGAGGTGGGGTAGCTCTGTCAATAAAGGGTGAGATCAGTGTAGTTGTGAGAAATTACCTTGGCTTGGAAGATCAAGACGTGGAATCAATTTGGGTATGGATAAGAAATAGTAAGAGACAGGACAGTCACTGGTGGAAGTGGTTAACATCCCCCCCTAACAGTTGCTACACTGTAGGACAGAGTATAAATCAAGAAATAATGTGGACTTGTAGGAAAGGTACTGAAATAATCGGGGGCAATTTTAACTGCAGTAAGCAGTTGGCTCAGCCCCCTACTGTTATATAGGATAGTTTAAAAAATATACCTGCAAAACCTAGTATTATGGCATCATTACTCTTGTATTCTTACCAAAGGTCTTGGGATGGGTTTCTGAGGTTTCTTTGAACCCAGTTTCTTCATAGCATTGTAGTACTTCTTCTGTTCCTCTGTCATGAAGATGTCCTGACCTCCGAGGTATAGGAAAAATGGCACTGTTATTTTTTTTTTAAAATAATGCCAAAGTACGCACACAAATTTTCAAGTCCAATACTTGTGGTGCAAAGTTAAATATTGCATTCCTTACAAGAATGAAGCTGATCAGAAATTACATTGTAGCCCCAGCACTGCTAGTTACACTGGTATAATACATCTCAGTTACTTGATGCTGTCGATGGTATGGGGAAGGGAATTTACATTCTAAGTTCCACAACAAAACAGGCACTTGGTCAGATGATGAGCTAACATGGCATAAATGAGTTCTCTCATCCATAATCGCCTTGTGATAACCTGCAAGCCTGGCTCATTAATGGGACTCGGAGCAGTGGACAAGCCACAGAGGTTACGAACTCTTCACAACCGGCTCCACTCGATGGGTATGGTCCTCGCTGAATAAATGGTGGCAGGATTATCAGCTCTCGTGCAGCTTGACTACTAGAGATTAACCAGCTAAAACTACAATCTTTGTACCTCTCCAAGCAGGGCTGGGGTCTTGCCAACTGGTGTCCAAGCAATCTGGACTTGGCTAAACGATGTGTGCGCTTATAGGCACAAGGGTAAACACTCCATCTCAGGCACACCGAAGCTATACCGGTGCACGTCTTTTTGCCAAGCCTGAGATGTCCTGCCACCCAAACTTAAAACTAAAAGGAGCTTTGGAAGTGGTTTGATACTTATCTTTTTCTTCTGTTGGTTGAAGTTATCAATGATGACACCAATGAAGAGGTTCAAGGTGAAGAAAGAGCCGAATATGATGAAGATTACAAAGTACACGTACATGTACGCATTGGTCTCATAGTCAGGCTGCTCTCCGATCTGTGAAGCAAAAAGTCAAGAATCTGTTCCAGTGAAGCTAAACGCGAGCTCGGGGAACAGGACCTCACCTTTCAATTCAGCACGTTACAGCCTCCGAGACTTGACACGGAGTTCAACAACTTCAGACCATAAGCACTGCTCTCATTTTTACAGACAACAGCTCTTGCCACTTATATCTCCTCTAGATCCATCTTGTGACTCCCTCCTTGTCCCATTTCCACCCCCCTCCCACCTCCCTTTAGCCTTGCACCATCATCTCTTTTGTCATTGGATCCCCCCCCCCCCCCTGTCTTTCACACTTTCCTTTTGTTATTTCTTCCGTTAAGGATGGTGGGTGAACTGCTGGTGCTGCCAGACCAATCAGAGGACGGGCAACTTGGAAGCTTCAGCAGCGCCATCAGGAAAGGTGGGTGCTGCTGAGACAGGCGGGAGACCCCGAGGCCCTGACAGGCAAGTACTAAAAAAAGATGAAAAATTCAGGGGACCGAGAGTCAGAGGGGAAAATCCTTCGGCTGCACAGGGGCTGCCTTCTCCACCCATCACCAAGGGGCTGGTAAAATCCTGGCCTCGCTCTCTGTTTGTCTGTCTGCTCCATTAAAACCTTTCATAACATTAAAGCCCTCTGTGGGTGAACCCAGTGCACTGCGGTATAACTGATTGGAAGCTGAACACTTGGAGATGCTTCCGAGCGATGTGGTCGGCCCCTTTATGTAAATGATGAGCTTATAAGGATGATGGCATCTTGTAGATTTGTAATATTCTAGAAGCGTTTGGCTGGCTACTCCTAAAACGGAGAGAGAACAAAATGAACTTCTTTGCGCGAGTGGCAACAAAGTGAGCTGAGGCTCCTAGCCTGTCACTGCTGGACACAATGTTCTACGAGGGGGTGACAGAACGTTAGGATCTCACGAAGGCCGATATTGTCAGTGCAGTACTGAGGGAATGCAGCCTAGGTCTCCTGCTCAAGCTACTAAACTCTCTGATGCACCCACACTATTGAACATTGTACTGGGCTGGGAAGGGTAGGCAAGGCCCCTCCCTCCATTCCCAAGAGTGAAACCGCACCCAGTGCTCCCCTGCATAATTTGAACTTGGAATATAATAAGACATGACATTATTTTCTTACGTTCCGTGAATCAACGGCAGCGTACATTATGTTCATCCAGCCCTTGAATGTTGCCTGGTAAAGAAGAGTAAAAAAAGCATTTCAAATTTCACAAGAAAGATAGATCAAAATATTTTCTAAACGATCAGAAGTTAGAATCTATGGAGGCTCAGAGAGATTAAGGGGTCTGAGGGCAGAAATCACTAAAGTAAAGTAAATACCAAAAGAAAAAGTAAAAACTCCAAAAAAATGTTGCCATCACCTTAAGAGGGCTTGAGATATTGCTTTCAACTCTGGGCCCCACACCTCAGGAAGGACACATTGGCTATGGGATGGGTGTAGTGTAGATTCACCAGGATGATACATGGGCTATAAAAGGGTTAAATTATGACGACATGTTGCATAGATGAGGTTTGTGCTCCCCTGAATATAGGAGATGAAAGGATGACCTAACTGAGGTGGTTAAGATGAGCAAAGGACTTGGTGGACAGCCTAATGCGAGGGCAGAATTCTGCACTAGGTGTTCAGGCGCGCGCCCTACCCGATCGGATGTGAAATTGCGCAAGATGATGTCGGGCAAGTACCGGCTGACAATTAAGAGGCCGGTTAAGGTAATTAAAGGTGCAATTGTCTCCAATTTTACGTGGCCCATCCAACCTTATGCTTGGCAGATGGGTGAATCGGCCAGGTTGTATTTGCATTTTTCATCCAATCTCATCCAAGGGTGGGGTGATGCTTCCGATATTTAAATGAAAGAGAAATTAAAACCTATGGAGATCATGTTTACCGTGCATATGTTCAGGTGACTGATAGTGATGCTTGGACATTTTTTCCTGCTTCTTAAAACTTTATTTAACGCTTTTGAGGTCCTCAGCTCCCTGAGGCAGCTCTCTGCCTTCAGGGTGCTTTCTGTCAGCACTCGACCCGCCCACCCCCGCCAGCGCTGACGTCAGCGCTCGCCCTCTTCACACCCCAGCCCCAGCAGTCAGGGGCCGATCGCAGTCAGTGGCTAAAGATCCAACATCTCAGCATCTGTCTCAGCCCCTCCCTGAACAACAGGAATTCTCTTCACCTCCCTTGCCGCTCCCTTTTCCCAATACTGTTGCTCAACAGGGGATAAATGAAAGGAAAACCGTCATGACGTCAGATTCCAGAGATTCGTTTTTAAGGGGGAATGTTGAAATTGGTAGAAAGGGTTTTGATGAACAACGTGAGTGCCTGGATGATAAAAAAGAGCAAAATAGCTGGGGTGATCCTATGAGGGAGAAGCGCAATGACAAATAACAGCTGCAGCTGCTCACTTCCCAGAAGGAAACACAGTTCGGACCAGTACTCTTATTTCCCAGTTTACACTGGCGTTCCATTTTAAGGTACACAAGACCAGTTCGGACCAGTACTCTTATTTCCTAGTTTACACTGGCGTTCCATCTGAAGGTACACAAGACCAGTTCGGACCAGTAATATTTCCCAGTTTCTACTGTTTTCTCCTCCTGGGTTGTTCCGTTGTTGACTTTGTGCCTTTCACAACCTCATGACAGCCTTAAACAGCCAACAAAGTACTTCCAGAAGTGTAGTCACTGTGCGTGCAAAAACACAGACAACTATACTTATAAAAATTTTCAGACACAGTCATCGTGCAGTTAAGCCAAAAGAACTCTGATTAGCTCCGGTTTCCGGCAGCTTATCCACAAAAATCACTTATCCTGATTGATAACTGAAAAGCCTCACGACTATCCATTTAGTATTTGGCATTTCAGCATGTCTCTCAAAGCGGTATTAAGGATGCACGAGTAAAGAGGCAAGTCCGGAAATTGCTATTCAGAGGTTACCTGAGAGCTGCCTTTGCTCTTTGAGGCTTAAAGTGAAAGCTGTTTCATGCTCTCTCTTGTCAGTAAGCGGGCTAACAAAATGGGCTATACTGCCCGTCAAAGAGGCAGGGGGCAGCTGATTAAAAGGGGAAAAGAATAACTCTTATAATTGGCAGTGACCCTCAATTAGGAGGCATTTAATCACCAGGAGCGACATTGGATACAGTTAGTTGGTTTTCTCACAGAAAGAGAGATGGATTTACTGCCCAGTTGCTTGACTCCCTATCTCCTCTTTTGTTTCCTTCCTTCTCTCATTATCAGCCCTTTTGCTTCACGCCATCATCCTTTTTACCATTTCATCTCTCTTGCCTTCCACCCCCATCACATGCTTGCTTATAAACGCGGCACACCTCCTGCTTCTACCAGTTATAACAAAAGGCCTGTAATATTCGCCCTTCTCCCTCCACAGATGCTGCCTGACCTGCTGAGTATTTCCAGCATTTTCCGGTCTCAGTTCAGTTCCGATTTTAAAGACTGTTCTTATTGTTACCGAATACTTTGGTTTTGCGTCATAATTTATAATTAAGTAGCAAAATGAATGCCGGTTTAGTAAACAGTGGGAAAGCGGGTTGGTGCACACGGGGCTCCTCTGCAGTGTGGGCCAAGAAACGGAGGCTTAAAGCTAAAGGCGCCTTTACTTTCTCTACCTATTTCAGATTTCCAGCACCCAAACATGTCTGCTTTCGTTTCGGTGAAGCCCTGTGCTCAGGCAGCGCACCGTCAAAAGGAATCACTTCAAATGATTCATAATGTTGGCGCCACAAAGAATCACGGCAAGGCAACAGCACAGAAGGGGGCTATTCAGCCCGTCCCATCTGTGCCAACTCTCTGAGAGAGCAACTCAGCTAGTCCCCCTTCCCCCGTCTTTTCCCCTGCAAATCTTTGCCCTTCCGAGAGTTATCCCAGTCCCCTTTTGAAAGCCATGATCGAATCTGCCCTCATCACACTCTTAAGCAGTGCATTCCCGATCCTGACTACTCACCGTGTAAAAATGGTTTTTCTTCATGTTACCTCTGGTTCTTTAGCCAGTCACTTTAAAGCAATGTCCTCTGGTTCTCTTCTGCCAACGCAGACAATTTCTCCCTATCTGCTCTGCCCAGACCCCTCCCGGGCAGGATCTTCCCCCACGTCGGGAGGTGGGGAGGTGGTGGTTGTGCGGAAGCGGGCGTGAGCCGGTGTCTTCCCGATCGGTGCCCCCGTTTGGGGGCGCGTCGCCATTTTACGTGGGCGCACAAACAAGCGCACGGATCTCCCTGAGGCTAAGTGCTGCCTCAGGGAGGTCGGCTCAAGTTTCAAGCAGTGAATAAAGATGAGGAAGTAAAATGACTGACATGTCCCCTCGTGTGACAATGTAACGTGAGCCGGGACATGCCCCATTGCTTTTATTTAGACATTTCATACAAATTTTAAGAACCTCAGGAAACCTCATCCGGCCCGTGGATGAGGTTCCATGTTTTCTCTCAAGGCCACCTGTCTGCCAACCTTAAGGTTGGACGGACAGGTCCATTAATCGGTTTAATTACTTTTTTAATGGCCTTAGTAGGCCTTTGATAGTTTGGTGGGCGCACAGTCCAATCAGCCACAAGCCCGTCGAACTGAAAATCTAAATGACGCGGGGCCGCATATCCTCCCACGCTCGCCGACCGGGAGACACAACCCCCTGACTTTGAGCACCTCTTTCAATCCTCACAGCCTCCTCTTCCCCAAGGAGAACAGCCCCACCTTAGCCAACCTACCCTCGTACCTGCCCATCCCCCATCCCCGGGGAATGGTTCAGGGGCGCACCATTGTCTTAGCAAGGACCACAATCTGGCCGGTGACTGTGCCACTGTAGAGCTCAGTCCCAGCATTCACTCAGCAGCAACTCTGAGCAATTCCTAAGCAGGCGGCAGCAGAGGAGGGACCCGACATTCACTAAATTCACTAAATTCCAGGTCATTAATGCTGAAATCCCATCAAATCTGCCCACAATTGTCAGGGTTCTCACAAGTGTGTGTAATATCCATGCACCCATGTGTCTGGGCACTTTTCACGATCTTACTTTCCCTATAAGCTAGTGGCTGATGCCGTGCATGTTTCCACAGGGGGTTTGTTTTCTTTCTGAAGCCTCACCGAGAGGGACCATTCCTCCTGCGCTGAGCCCGGACAAGCTGCCTGGTCACGGACAGCGGCACTTGCAAGTCCACGTGCACCCTTTTCAGCTGGAATCCCTGGCCTGGGGGTCAGGAAGGGAAATTCTGCCCACGCCCCAGGAAGGTTTCTTGCCCGCTCTGCCTGAGGGAGCTAACCTTAGCCACTGCCATCTTGGGGCCACGAAATGCCAACAGCCTGCATTCATCCGGCACCTTTAATGGAGAGAGGTGGAGAGGGCTAGGGAGGGCCCAGTGAACTGAAGGGGCGGCCGCCGGATGTGGAGCGATGACACAGGAACATGGGGCTTAGGAGCAGGAGGAGGCCATTGGGCCCCTCAAGCCTCCCCCACCATTCAATAAGATCATGGCTGGTCTGGTTGTGGTGTCAACTGCACTTTCCTGTCTAACCGTCCCAATAAACCTTGACTCCCTCACCGATCAATAATCTGTCTGACTCCACCTTGAATAAATTCAGTGACCCAGCCTCCACTGCTTTCTGGGGAAGAGAATTCCACAGACTAAACGCCCTCTGAGAGAAAAAAAAAATTCTCCTCACCTCCGTCTTAAAAGGGAGACTTCTTAACCTTTACCGTGTCCCCTAGTTCTAGTCTCCCCAAGAAGAGGCAACGTCCTCCCGGTATCCACCCTATCAAGTCCCCTCAGGATCTCACATGCTTCAATATGATCACCTCTCATCCTCCTGGGGGAGAATTTTCTCCACGTCGGGGGTGGTGGGGGTGGGGGTGGGTTGTGCGCGGGCGGGCGCACAGCTGATTGGTGCCCCCCTCCCCGATCGGCCGGGTGCCGCCATTTTACCTGGGCGGGCCAGTGAAGGCCTGCCCAGCGTGACGCACGCCCGGAAGCGCTGAGCGCTCCCTGTGCGGGAGTCGAGGGGGGTTGGGGGGGGCGGTGGTGGCGGTAGGCTGAGCCGGGGAGCGTGCTCTTTCACGCATGCGGGCGAGAAAGCGCAGATATCTCCCTGAGGCACAGCGCTGCCTCAGGGAGATTCAGTTTTTCACGTGTAACACATTGAATGAAGGGAGAAAAAAATTTTAAGGGCACGTCCCCTCGTGTGAAACTGTCACATGAGCCGGGACATGCCCGTCAATGTTGATAAAAAATTTTTCCAACACTTTAAAAACGTTCGTGAAGCCTCATCCCGCCCGTGGATGAGGTTCCATGAAAAATGCGAAGGCCGCTTGGGCTCTTCGCCTGCCCACCTGCCCCCACCCCCAGCCCCCGCCGACCTTAAGATTGGACGGGCAGCTCGGGTCAATGATTTAATTGATTGTTAAATGACCTTAATAGGCCTTTGACAATTCGGTGGACGCGCAGCTAACAGAACACATGCCCGACATCAACCCGTGTCATTTTACACCTCGAGGAGCGGGCCCCACCCCTGCTCGCCGAGCCGAAGATTCTACCCTTGAACTTCAGTGGGTACAGACACAACCTAGATTCGTAGACAGTCCACAGCACAGAAAGAGGCCACTTGGCCCATTACTTGGCCTGCGCTGACCGAGAAACGAGTCACCCAGCCTAATCCCATTTTCCAGCATTTGGTCCATAGCTATCCAGGTTACGGCACTTGAGGTGCATATCCAGACACTTCTTAAATGAGTTGAAGGTTTCTGCCTCTACTACTCGTTCAGGCAGTGAGTTCCAGACCCCTACAACCCTCTGGGTGAAATTTCTTTCCTCATCTCTCCTCTAATCCTTCTACCAATCACTATAAGTCTATGTCCCCATCATCACTGACCTCTCTGCTAACATAAATAGGCCCTTCCCATCCACTCTATCCAGGCCCCTCATAACTTTGTACATCTCAATCAAATCTCCCCTCGATGAAAACAAAGAAAACTGCGGATGCTGGAAATCCAAAACAAAAACAGAATTACCTGGAAAAACTCAGCAGGTCTGGCAGCATCGGTGGAGAAGAAAAGAGTTGACGTTTCAAGTCCTCATGACCCTTCGACAGAACTTGATTTCGAGTCCAAGAAAGAGTTGAAATATAAGCTGGTTTAAGGTGTGTGTGTGGGGGGGGGGGGGGGGAGAGAGAGAGAGAGACAGAGGTGCTTGTGTAGACAAACAAGCAGTGATAGAAGCAGATCATCAAAAGATGTCAGTGACAATCTCCCCTCAGCCTCCCCTCTGTTCCAAGGAGAACAACCCCAGCCTATCCAATCTTTCCTCTTAGCTGCAATTTTCCAGTCTTGGAAACATTCCCATAATTCTCCTCTATACCCTCTCTAGTGCAATTACCTCCTTCCTGAGGTGACTAGAACTGCGCACAGTGCTCAAGTTGTGGCCTCACTAATGTTTAATACAGTTCCAGCATAACCTCCCTGCTCTTCTATTCTATGCCTAGGCTAATAAATGAAAGGATTCTTAACCACCTTATCGACCTGTTCTGCTACCTTCAGGGATCCCATGGGCATTCACTCCAAGGTCCCTCACTTCCTCTACACCACTCAGTATCCTCCCATTTATTGTGTAATCCTTTACCTTGTTTGACCTTCCCAAATGCATCACCTCACACTTTTCTGGGTTGAATTCCATTTGCCATGTTCCTGGCCACCTGAGCAGTCCATTGATATTCTCCTGCCGTCTACAGCTATCCTCCTCACTATCAATCACGTGGTCAATTTTTGTCTTGTCTGCAAATTTCTTGATCATTCCCCCTATATTTATGTCCAAATCATTAATATATGCCACAAAAAACAGGGGACCTAGTACTCAGCTCTGTGGTACCCCACTGGAAACGGCCTTCCAGTCTCAAAAACATCCGTCAACAATTACTCTTTTTTTCCAGCCACTGAGCCAATTTTGTATCCAGCTTGCTACATTCCCTTAGATCCCATGGGCTTTTATTTTTTTAAATAGTCTGCCAGGTGGGACCTTGTCAAAAGCTTTGCTAAAATCCATGTAGACTCCACCAACTACACTACCCTCATCAATCCTCCTTGTTGCTTACCCAAAATATTCATTCAAATTAGTCAGACATGACCTTCCCTTAACAAGCCCACGCTGACTGTGCTTGATCCGTCTATGCCTTTCTAAGTGACAGTTTATCCTGTCCCTCAGAATTGATTCCAATAATCTGCCCAGTAATTATTTGCTCTGTGATGATTCGGTCTAACCCTCGCTCCCTTTTTAACCAAAGGTACAACCTGTTCAACCTTTCCTCATAACAAAAACCCTTCACCCCAGGAATGAGTGGAGTGAACCTTCTCTGAACTACTTCTAATGCATTTATGTCTTTTTTCCATCAGGGAGATCAAACTGTACACAGTCAGTAATCCATACGTGGTCTCGCCATTAAAATCAGGGATGTGCAGGAGGTCAGAATTGGAGGAGCGCAGAGGAGCTCATAAGTTTGTGGGGCTGCAGGAGGTTACATCGTTTCAGAGGGTTGAGGCGATGGGGAGAATTTGAAGCCCATCTGCAATTTTAAAAATCAAGTCTTTAGCAGACCAGGAGCTAATACAGGCAAGTCAGCACAAGGTTCATGGGTGAAAGGCATAGCAGAGTTTCGGATGAGCTCAAGTCGATAGAAGGTAAAACCAAAACGTTCTGAAATAATTAAAAATCATGGCCATTTCGATTTGTAAGGATTAGCGATGGAGTGCATGCCTTGCTGTACTGTATCCAAACAAAGGCATCAGAACAAGGAGAGCAAATCCTATCAGAGTGAAGCACTTCTGTTTGCTCATCTCTCAATGGTGTTAATTTTAGACTGCCTGTTATATCTGGGTGATTGAGCCTTTCAGATGCAAATTAATGCTGTGGTTCTGTGCATTAGCGAGTTGGAACAGCAGGGCTGGTGTGCGACGGGAAGGTTGGTTGCTCAGAGACACATAAACCACTGATAGCGCCTCGAGGCAGCTGGGTGATTGTGTGAAAATAATAGACGCCTACAAACTAATTTTATCACATGTAGAAGGCATGCACAGGTTCAAGTTCTGCATTAATTGTAATTCTTCTCGTGATATACATGTTAATGTATTATAGACAGAACAGTAGTGCCGATCAGGCCCCTTCTGCCTGTGCCACCTCTTTGAAAGAGTATAATAGCACACCCGTATCCTAGACCCAAATGCAACAGGTAAATGGCATCAAGTGACTCTGTTTTGTTTGCACTATAAGGGCAAATATTTCTGCACCTCAGCTGCTGCTTTGAGGATTGCAGGTGCCAGTAATGTAGAAACTAACAAACAAGGGAATGGAAAATTTCTGAAGGTAAATTTAAACAACGCCTGCTCATTTTGTTGTGTGGGGAAGCACACTCAGGTCAATCTGTAAAGGGGTTTTGCGCGTTTTATCATCACAGAGGGAAATATGCGGGCTACCAAAGGGACCCATCATGTAACGGCCATCTGATAGAGCAACCCCCCACAACCAATCCTTTCCCACTGCAAGGACAGGTTAAAGGCTTCCTGGGCGGAATGCCTCTGTTGTATTCAGAGGCCACTGCAGTATTATTCTGCACGTTGGAGCTGACGCACGGAGATAAATACCAAACATATTGACGCTCTGCTCCCTCCAGCAGCTTGTAAATTTGGTGCACGGGTGCTCACGAGCTGGAGTCATGCATCAACAAAGGTCATTTACAAAGCTCGGAATGGGCTCCCCTGGTCTGTCTGTCTGTCTGTCTCTATCTCTCTCTCTTCATACGTTGGGTCCTCAGGAGCAGGTTGGGTGGGAGAAGGTGGCATTGTGGAAATGTCGCTGGAATAATAATCCGGAGGTGCTGGCTAATGTTCTGGGGAACATGGGTTCAAATCCCATGCATGGCAGCCGGTGGAACTTGAATTTGATTAATGGGTAAGAAATGCAATTAATTTTAAAAATCCTGCATTGGAAGCTAGTCTCAGTGATAGCGACCACGAAACTAGCATCAATTGTTGTAAAAACCCATCTGGTTCACTAATGTCCCTTTAAGGGAAGGAAATCTGCCATCCTTACCTGGTCTGGCCTACATGTGACTCCGGACCCACGGCAATGTGGTTGAAACTTGACTGCCCTTTGAAATGGCTTAGCAAGACACTCAGTTTTAGGGCACGTAGAGATGAGCAACAAATGCTGGCCTTAGCCAGCGACACTCACACCCTGTGAAAGAATGCATTCTAAAAAGGGGAAGGAGGTTGGGGTTTGAAGTGCCCATCACCTTTCCCAATGCCTTGGAATTCTCTCAGTGGTGGGGAAAGTGGTGGATGGTCGTCCAGTCCAGAGGCCAACCGAGGCAATTAAATTGGCCAATTAAGGGTCTCTTCCCACTGCCAGTGCCATTTTACCAGCGGTGGGTAGGCTGCTGTCGCGTAGGGAGGCCACCAGGTAAAACCTGTACCTCACGGAGGGTCACCCTCACTGGCTGCAAGGGCTGACCCCGTGGAAACACTCCCCCTGCCCTCACCAATCGCCCTTGCCCGGTCTGGCCTACCTGTGTCTGACAGGCCCAGGCGACCCCAAGCCCTCTCTCATGGCCTCTGGGCGGTGCCCGCGATGCTGTTCTGGGCTGGATACAATTCCAGCGGTGACCGTCGCTCCTGGTAACACTGCTGGGACTGAAGAGATGCCAGCCCTCCGGCTGGCCACCTGCTCCTGGAGGCAGACTCTCAGCCCTTCAAGGGATGGGAGCCCCCAAAGCCAGACAGTTAATTGCTTCACTGACACAAAACCGGGTCGGAGCTCCCACGGAGCAGGGACCAAGTGGGCCGAGTGACCGGCATCATTTTATGCAAATCAGGTTGTCAGAGGAGGGATGGCCATCATCTAAATAGGTCAAGTTCAGAGGTGGGGTATTAAAATGAAACAGGGAGCTGAGCCTTTGGATGTGGGCATCACTGGCTGGGCCAGCATTTATTGCCCATCCCTAATTGCCCTTGAGAAGGTGGGGGTGAGCTGCCTTCTTGAACCGCTGCAGTCCATGTGGTGTAGGTACACCCACGGCGCTGTTAGGGAGGCAGTTCCAGGATTTTGACCCAGTGACAGTGAAGGAACGGCGATATATTTCCAAGTCAGGAAGGTGAGTGACTTGGAGGGGAACTTTCAGGCGGTGGTGTTCCCATCTATCTGCTGCCCCTTGTCCTTCTAGATGGTAGTGGTCACGGGTTTGGAAGATGCTGTCTAAGGAGCTTTGGTGAGTTTCTGCAGTGCATCTTGTAGATGGTACACACTGCTGCTGCTGTGCGTCAGTGAATGTTTGTGGATGTGGTGCCAGTAAAGCGGGCTGCTTTGTCCTGGACGGTGTCAAGCTTCTTGAGTGTTGTGGGAGCTGCACTCATCCAGGCAAGTGGAAAATATTCCATCACACTCAAGACTTGTGCCTTGTAGATGGTGGACAGGCTTTGGGGAGTCAGGAGATGAGTTACTTGTTGCAGGATTCCCAGCCTCTGACCTACTCTTGTAGCCACAATATTTATAGGGCTAGTCCAGTTCAGTTTCTGGTCAATGGTAACCTCCAGGATGTTGATAGCGGGGAATTCAGTGATGGTAATGCCAATGAATGTCAAGGGGGTGATGGTTAGACTCTTGCTTGTTGGTGATAGTCATTGCCTGACACTTGTGTGGCGTGCATGTTACTTGCCACTTGTCAGCCCAAGCTTGGATATTGTCCAGGTCTTGCTGCATTTGGATACGAACTGCTTCAGTATCTGAAGAGTTATGAATAGTGCTGAGCATTGTGCAATCATCACCAAGCGTACCCACTTGTGACCTTATGATGGAAGGAAGGTCATTGATGAAGCAGCTGAAGATGGTTGGGCCGAGGACACCACCCTGAGGAACTCCTGCAGTGATGTCCTGGAACTGAGAGAATTCCAAAGATCCAGAATCATTTGAGTGAAGTAATATCTTCTCATCTCAGTCCAAATAACGCACCCCTCATCCTGAGACTGTGTCCCTGTGTTCTAGATTCCCCAGCCAGAGGAAATGATCTCTCAGCGCCTACCCTGTCAAACCCTTTCAGAATCACGAATCTTTTAATGAGGTCACCATTCATTCTTCTGAATGCCTGAGAGAAATTAAATCCAGCCCACTCAACCTGACATCAAAGGCCAACCCTCTCACCCCAGGAACCAATCTACTGAACCTTCACTGTACCATCTCCATTTCGAGCATATTCTTCCTTAAACATGGAAACTAGACACACTATTCCAGTTGTGGTCTCAACAAAATACTGAACGATTATAGCAAATCTTCCTTATTCTTGTACTTCAATCCCCTTGCAATGAATGCCAAGGAGGTTAGCTAACTCACTGCAGGCGGGTAGTTAAAACTTTGACCCTTTGGTCTGCACAATTTAGTTTCACACCCAACTGCGGTGATCTGGAATGAACTGCCCAAAAGGATGGTGGAAACAGACTATATCAACATAGAAAAAAAACATGCTGGGCTATGAGGAAAGAGCAGAAGAGTGGGACTAATTACCAGCATCAGGTTTCGTTTAAAATAATTAGGTTTTTGTTTGGGTTCCTGTCCATAGAATCATTATGGCACAGAAGGAGGCCATTTGGTCCACCAAGTCCATACTGGCTCTCTGTAAAGTAATCCAGGCTCCTGTAATGAGGCTGGATAAAATGCACTTTTAGGAAAAGTCTTGAAGCAAATCCATCAATTTGTAATTACATTTGATACTGTGAACTACTGGAAGTGAAAGTTCCAACAACCATTTTGTTAAATGCTATGAAAAGCCATTGTTAGACTGATATGTCAAATTGTAATTGAGTGCTCTTTGACGTAATGTTCTTGATTATTTTTTTTTCTGCTACACAGAGTCATAAAGCGAGAGCGGTTGAGAGGGGTTGATGGAGTTGGAGTAGTGGGATAGCTCTTTTAAATAGCTTGAACAGGAACAATGGGCCAAATGGCCTCCTTCTGTGTTGTATGATTCCATGGACAGTGCCTGTACCAAGTAAACCCTTGGGAAGTGGTGGGGAGGGGGAAGGTGAGGGACAAGCGGGCGGAAAGTATCTTAACATCATCAGACTTTCTTTCAGCACTTACCACCTGCAATAGGGCAAGGTACCCTGTACCGACATTGTCGAAGTTGACCTTCTCGTTATGCCATCGGATGTACGTATTGTTTATTAAGTCGCAATCGCTCTTGTTGTTGACTTCGCTGATGGGCAATGCCTCTCCGCTGGTCATATTCTTACACTTGTAGAATTTGCCTGCGAAGAGGTTGACTCCCATAATGCTAAAAATGAGCCAGAAGATGAGACAGACGAAGAAAACATTCATGATGGATGGGATGGCACCGATGAGTGCATTGACCACCACCTAAACCAGATTGATTGGGAAAAAGATTATGATTCTGGAGATAAACAGTGTGCACAGTAAAAGGCACTGCACCCAATTACTCTATACCCCTTTGTTATCTGGCACAAGAACAGGAAGAATCTTCTTAGGATTTTCTCAGCTTCTCTTCTCTACTCCTTCCGGAACAGTGAAGAATGAGAGAGAGAGAGAGAGAGGGAACAAAGCAACTGGTTCGTAGCAGACAGGACCTGTAGGATAGAGAGAGACCTTGGAATCCTGCTATATCCCAGCAGCATTGCAACATGCATCTCGAATATAGCTTGGTGTCAGGTCACACTGGGTCTCAAACTCATAGTCAAATGACTATGTTCTCGCTGTCTGATAGGGACTTGGAAGTAAATGGTAGTTCAAGTCTCAGTAACCGGAAGATGGACATCCATAGAGTCTCACTTTCCTTATCATCTCATGGACTGATGAAACCAATGCAAAATTGTTGCATGTCCAATTTCTGACTGGGGCATTTATGTACTGGTACTCAAACTCATAATAACAGGAATGGGGCACCTTTGTTTCTTGAGGACAGTAGCAGATACCACAGGAGGTTTACTCCATTGGATACCTGAAATGCCTCCAAAGGAAACTCCTATGGACAGGGCACCATTGTTTCTGTGTGGGAACTGCATTTTGAAGGCATTGGCCACCCAGTAAGACCTTTTATTGATTATTTTCTTTCCCCAAGTGTTTTGTCTGCCAGTGCAGAGGGGTACAAGGTAATAGAGAACAGGCAACCATGGGTACCAGTGTATTGATCATAACAGCTCAGCTCAGGCAACCAAACCATATAACGATGTCAGACCGGTATTTTACATGCCCATTAACTGTTAAAGAGCGTGCAGTAAGGACATTTCATTGCAGACACATGCATTCACATTTTGTTATTGCTTTTCCTCGATTCTTCACTGGAGAACAATCACTGTTTGAAAATCCAATTCAAAAACTTTATTTAAAAAAAAAACAAGGTCAACCAAGCATGGAGAGAGTGTGAGAGTGATCAGCATCTGTCAACTGGGTATTTGGTTCGGCATTTCAATCTATTTCTCCTATTATTCACTTAGATGATTTTGGATAGTCCCCTCCAATGTCTGGCTTTCACTGGACCACTTTATGGCAGTAATGCAACATGGACTGCAGTGGTTCAAGAAGGCAGCTCACCACCACCTTCTCAAGGGCAACTAGGGATGGGCAATAAATGCTGGCCCAGCATAAAAAATATATATACATATTAGAAACATCACGTTTTTTAATCTAAATTTTTCTTGTATTGATGCAATGGCCAGAAGAATTAAAAAGCGAACACAGTTTGATCATAGAGGCAGCATTCCAAAGAGTTTGTAGAATGGGATTTTGAAGGTGCACAGCCCAGCTGAGAACTGACCACTTTCAGAAACACTCTCACATGCTAGCCATTGTGTAACTACACATTAATCCACTATAAAAGTGAGGGCAATAACACATTACATACAGTACACACCCATGTAAATGCTGACACTGGTACATATACCGCACACCATCACACAGAAATTGCATGCCATCTTCTAACATCTACTGCTGACTAGGCTGAGACTGCACTGTGTGATCTTAGTAATGGATGGGTTAACAAGCTTATATAATTCGTTTGCCACTGCCTAGCAAAGAAATTAACCTGCGCAATTTAATCAAACACATTTAATGCGTTTGTTACTAACATCAGACAGCACAATTTTAACCACCAGATGGCTTCTGCGTTGACCTGAGATGCCAGTCCGTTGACTCCATCTCATCATCATTCTCAGATTTCCATCTCCTCTTCTATGTTGTCCAGACAGTCCAGCTAGTTCACAACACACACATGTACAGAACTATGCAGTACCAGGTGTGCTACCTGTCAGCTTTCATCAATGGTGTGCTGTATGTGTCAATATACAACTGAGATGCACAGATTTGTATTTGGGGAATGACAACCGAACATATTTATTAGTCATATGGTATGAAGAAATGACGACAATTATATTGAGCCTGTAATAATTGTTAATGTGTTTTTATTTTTTACTTTTTGCTAGGTTATGCACAAGTATGTAAACTGAGGAAGTGGATAAAGTCACCATCAACTGTATTGAATTTCCACACGGTGCATATACCTTGTGACCTGGCAGATCATATTTATCACTCCTCCCTCTACATCTGTTGAAATGCCCTTTCAGTTTATAGCAATAAACTATCTTGTTTTCTTTATTTGCGTGGGGCATGTACAATTTGCTTCAAAGCATCACGGGAATGTGTTTCCCAATCTGCTCAGTTGTTGCTATTGATCCCACGGTGCTGTGCCTGTCTCTATGGTCTGTTATTTGTTGCACCCCTGGCTATATAAACCCATGCAATCTCTCATTCACAGATCCAATGAATGAACCTGATGAAAATTTCATCTAAATCTCCTCGGAGCCTTTACGAAACTTGCAGGAGATTATACTGATCAGTAAAGTACAGACAGAAGCACTCATTAATTTTAAAGGTGACTATTAATTGGGGGGAAGAAAGATACTTTCTTTCTAAACTATACATCCTACTGGGCCTCTTAATGTACCTGACTTGTCAGTTTGCAGAGACCCAAGTTGAGTATATTTTGCAGATGTAGGGTTAGGGTTTAGTTTAATCTGGTTTTTGCTTTCTTTTTACTTGTGTGTTCGCACAGAAGCTAAAAGAACGGGATGGTTAAGATTGCTGATTTCCAGGATGCTTTAGGGTTCAATGTGCCAGGGTATAATGGAGCTGCAAAACAAAAACAGAATTACCTGGAAAAACTCAGCAGGTCTGGCAGAACCTGCCAGACCTGCTGAGTTTTTGCAGGTAATTCTGTTTTTGTTTTGGATTTCCAGCATCTGCAGTTTTTTTTGTTTTTATAATGGAGCTGACTGTGTTTAGATTCTGCCTGTTGAATTTCTTTTTGAGGCCACGTTGTGAACCAAGATAGTCAAGACAGAACGGAAGTGGATGAAAGACCAGGTACCTTGGGGTTGTGTAGGAACTCTCTCATTTCTGGGTAGGGGTTTCTTCACAATATCACTTGCCATGCCAACACGAATCAGCGAGGGCAGTGTGTGTGATTAATGACCAAGAAGATCTTGAGGTTTCCTTAACAGTTAGTAGAGGGAGTTGTGCCCGAGAGGATTGGTGAAGGTTATTTCTCTACCCTGGGGAGAAGTGGGGTAACTGCGTGTATTTCTTTTGGTATACTACTCCTTTGAGGTGAATTGTGTGTTATTTGGGCTTGGTTGGCCCTCAATAAAACAATAAAGTTGCAACCCTTTTGGATTTATCAGATTTCAATTTCCTTTCGAAGTTGTGGCGTGTGAGGTCTCCCAACAAGAGATCCGTTTTGGATAAATAAATCTGCCCTCGTCGGCCAATACCATACTGAGCAGCGATCGGGACTCAAAACGTTTCGAACAGGAGAGCCCACCAAATCCTCACTGTTGACTGAAAACTGGCATTGTTGAGATAGATGACATTGGAAGCATTTATCTTTCGAGGATCTGTACAAACTATATGGCTACTTGGGCTTTAATTAAGGCACTTGTAGAGGCATTACATTTTATTGACTGGAGATGGGCTTATTGGGTCCAAAGGCTTTTTCCTCAGCTCCTAAAAGCAAATGGGATGGATTTCCTGTTCCAAGGGCTGTTGGATCATATGGGTATTAGTTGCCACCTCTCCAGAAAATTGCCTAGGGTCTCTAGTAATTAAAGATAATTTCTAAGACACTCAAGCGATAAATCATAGGGCAATAAGAAATTCAAGCCTTTAACTATTTTCTTTGAAGACTTTGGCCGATTCGTTAGAATGGTGTCAGCCGTCTTGGGAAAAGCAAACACAGTTTCACTGACAGTCAAGAGTCGTCCAGTCGGGTGATGAAGAGTCGATCTGCTTTCTCATTGGCTATGGGGAGGCAGTGCAATGGGTACGTTGGGAGACCAATGGTGGGTGTACGGGGCAGGGGTGGGGTGGGACTGTTGGAGGTCATGTGGTGAACAATCCAGCTATTTGAGTACAGGGAATGTAAGAAAATGAAATGGGGAGGATTGCATGTTCGCATTGGAACCTACTGAGTTTTCCAGCTATTGACTTTAACCCTCAATCAGTGTAGACAGATGAAATTCCCATTCACCATGTAGTTTGGCATTCAGTGGACATGCAGGATGTTAAAGAGAATGTCGGGAAGCCTGTTTGGCCCAGTGTTATCAGCTGAAGTGTGCCGAGTCCCTCTCTCTCTCCTTGAATAAGATATACGGCTTCATTTACAAATCCATGCACGACTCAATAACATGCAACACAAACCATTTTACCATTAGTGCCTGCATGGTAAGAATGGACTCAGTGTCAGAAGCAGGCCCTTAGATTCAAAGCATCAAGATATATGCAATCCATATGTGTCCTATTCGACTCCAATCATTCCAGGATAAACTCCAGGGCCTCACAAAGGACAACTTTTATTGAACATACATTCCTAAAGGCTCTGTGATGCAGAGTTTTATGCTGATCCAATTGGGAAACCAGTCCAGAGCCTGTGCTCCATGTAACCACCACCCCCCCCCGCCCCCCCATGTTGTAATGCAAAAGAAACTTTGCAGAATGTTTGTTTGGTTATCAGAATCATTCGTAAACTGTAGGGTTGCCAACCCTCTAGGTCAGTCCTGGAGTCTTCAGGGATTAAAGGTTAATCTCCAGCGCAATCCAGGAGAAAAATTCATAGAGATATTTTCTTTGAACACTGGAGATATATTGCAAACAGGATTGAAAGATTGTTTGACCGACCGTCTAGGATCAGCTAATCCAGCACTCAGGAGGCTGTTTGTTATCTAACTGATGTGGAGAAGCGGCACTCTGTGAAGATGGGCGTGCCAGATGACCAATGGCAGGAGAGTGCGGGGCGGAGGGGGGCGTGGCCAAGGTCGGGGGGACCCGTGTGAGGAAAACTCCAGGAACGTGTCCAACCAGAGTTGGCAACCCGGGTAAACAGGCCCAAACTAAACTGGCTGTTAGCTTCCCATAATGCTTTGATCATTGAACCTGCCAGCGGACACAAAAAAAGATGACTTATTATATATCCCATTTTAAGCTGGCGTCCAAAACCAAAACGGAACGACTAATTTTGTCTAAAATGTTGCGAGGAGAAAGAGAATATCAGCAAGATTCCAAAATTACCTGACACTTGGTGCATTCAATGGGTATATAGTAAGTTGATCAGAAATGCAACATGCTTGATATCCTGGAATATTGCATGCGCTAGACGTGCTATAGAGTACGTTTTTTTTATTGAGGGAGGGGGATTTGTTCTGACAAAATGGAAGACAATCTCAAGATGTTAAAAATGCAAGGGAAGACTTTCTCGTCCCAATTTCTGGAGAACCAATGTGTGCGATGTTTTTTTTGTTGGTGGGGGTAATACTTCTACAAGAGCTCAACAAATAAAATAATCAAACGGGCACGTGTAGTGGTTAAGATTTGCAATCCTGTTCCCTTACAAGCCCCAGACTTCACTTTCCCACAATTAATTGGAAGTACAAGGGATGCTGGCTGCTAGTTAATCCCTTCCAGTTACACTGAATTGCATAGGCTTTGCAGCAGAGAAGCAGGCCATTCCACCCAACTCATCCACGCTGGCATTTATATTCTACACTGGTTTCCTCCTTTATCCTCTGCCTCAACTCTGCTTTTCAGCTTACCCTTCTAACCCCTTCTTCCCTCATGCGCTCATCTAGCTTCCTCCTGGAAGTATCTGAGCTGTTTGTTTCCGCCCATTGCTTTGGTATTGAGTTCCATGTTCTCATTGCTTTCTATGTCAAGACATTTCCCCTCATTTTTCCGTTGGATTTATCAGTGATTATCTTGTCTTCGTGGACCCCAAGTGGAATTATTCACTCCGCATCTACCTTGCCCAATCTACTGTGGAGTTAAATTACATAATAAATTAATAATATTAAGGTCCCCTCTAGTTCCCCTGTGATAAAAGCTGTTCCCAGAATGGTTCCCAATATCTTTCTTGTTTCAGTATGGCTTCAGCTCCAATTTTAAATTTCTGCTTGCACTGGATATACCTTTGAAAAGGTTCAAATCCAGGAAACGGTGCAGTAATGCTCTCTCCAGGTCTCGGTATTTTTGCTTCCAGCCATCTGTAATATGGGCCCAGGGTGGCGATCACTCTGGGAGGCTGAGAAAACCAGAGGATCAACCTAGGCCTCACCCGCAGGCCCCCGACTAAAACTTGCGTTTCTGTAAAAACTGGAAAGACTCGGCAGGTGAGGCAGCACCGTGTGGAACAAGTCAACCTTTCAGGTCGACGACCTTTCATCAGAACGGTTCGGGTGAGAGGTCACAGGCCTGAAAGGTCAACTCGGTTTTTTCTCTCTCTCCACGGATGCTGCCAGCCCTGCTGAGTGCTTCCTGCGTTTTCTGTGTTTCTTTCAGTATTTTGCTCTTGCACTTGTGTCGTACGTTAAATGGAAGAACCTTCTGATATACTTAGGATTGGGAAGAAAAGACACGAGGAAAGTTAGACAATGGTGGGTGGGGTTGGTGCAAAGAGGAGAAGTGGTCAAAGAGAGGGATTTTTTTTTTTAGAAGTGTAGCATCGAACGGCAGTGCAGGAAAAGTAGGGAACACTCTGCTTCATCCATGTTACCTTCTCACCTCCCAATGAGGGGGTGAGGGGATAGTGTTACTGGCACCCTGGCAGTTTTGTCTTTCCTCTTAGCTCTTCCAAATTGGCAGAGGACAGGGAAGGAGTGGAAAAAGAATAAGTGGCGTCAGAAATGACAGCCAATGATGAGAAACGGGAACATCCGGAGGAGGCCATTCAGCCCCTCTGACCCGTTCTGCCATTCAGTTGGATCATGGCCGATCCACACCTTCACTCCATCCACCTGCCTTGGTTCCACAGCCCTTCATACTCTCGGCCAACTGAAATCTCCTGATTTCCGACTGCCTTTCGGAACGTGGTGCTGTCATTTCAGATGCAGAACAGCGTGGGTATCTCATCATCGCACTCTGAGGAAGGGAGAAGGAAAGGAAGCATTTTGGGGGTGGGTTGAGGGAGCTGCCAGGGTGATGTGGGGTCCACCCAAATGTACGGCCCAGACATGGTGTGCACACATGGGAAGGCACCTCCCAGTCACCAAGGCTTTCCTGTCAAAAATCCTCCAAAGATCACCTAAGGTGTGTCCAATGAGAACAATGGCAGTTTTCTCAGCTGAACGTCGAGGTGTTATTTTTGTTATTTGCCCCATAATGACCCGCTTATTCACTAGAAAGGAACCACACAGGCCCTATTGTGTCCAATCCAAACACGCAGCTTCAGGAAGGAGGAGGCTGGATCTGTCCTTTCAGCTCATGCCAAGCTTAAAAGCTTCAAGCTTCACAAAGCCTGCCATTGAACCTTTCTCTGTGTGGCATAAGAATGCCTTTTGCAGCTTTTCACAAGGGTGTGTTTGTCTCTTTATCGCATGTCACCACCCTAAATGCTGATTGCCAAGATCTTAGTGAGGTACTGAGAAGTGAAGACCAATTAGTCCTGACACTGAAGTCTTGTTCGTAGGGGATTTTTCTGCTTATGAATAGTCTTCGCCTGACCCTGCGAACGAGATCCCACAAGGATAAAGTAGGATTTAAAACAAAAACAAAAATACCTGGAAAAACTCAGCAGTTCTGACTGCATCTGCGGAGAGGAACACAGTTAATGTTTCGAGTCCGTATGACTCTTCAACAGAACTAAGGAAAAATAGAAGAGAGGTGAAATATAAGCTGGTTTAAGGGGGGTGGTGGGACAGCTAGAGCTGGATAGAGGGCCAGTGATAGGTGAAGATAACCAAAAGATGTCACAGACAAAAAGGACAAAGAGGTGTTGAAGGTGGTGATATTATCTAAGGAATGAGCTAATTAAGGGTAGAAAGCGGGACGAGCAAGGTACAGATAGCCCTAGTGGGGGTGGGGTGGGGGGAAGGGATCGAAATAGGCTGAAAGGTAGAGATAAAACAATGGATGGAAATAGGATTTAATGTTGCTCCAAATTTACCTGTGGTAAACTTGCTAGCATGGCTGCTAACCTGGGTTCAGTTCCATGAGTTAGCGATAAGAGCACGTGTCGGTGAGGGGAGTCCGCCCAGCAACTTACTCACTTGCGGTTGACTCTTAGTTCTGAGCTAATACTTCCCTCGCTGTTTTACTGGGTTAAACGGGCAGGACATTGCCGAGGAGTTGGAATGCCTCAGTGCCTGTCCATGCTCCTTTTTGTTCATCCCTAGTTGAGCCTACTGAACGGAGAAACCCAGCCTCCGGGAGGTGCTTGCTGTGCACTAAACTGGCTTTAAATGTATGTTTTATGGGTGCTTTGCTCTGACAAAGTGGCACCTCTCTCCAATGTTCCCTGTAAGCTGTGGAGGTGCCCGCGTGATGCCGCATGCATTCATCCGGAACCTACCGCGCGGCACAACAACCGGGCCTGGCACAACGCGGGGAAAATGAGAGGAAACGTTGCCGCTCCCATACCCACCACACACGGGTTGACAACCCTCCTGGTTGTTGCCCCGGAGTTCCCAGGATTTGCAGATTAGTTTACACCTACAGGGAACTTCGGGGTGGGGTGGGGTGGGGGGTGGGAATATCACAGCGGCAACTCTACAAACACGTTCAGTTCGGAGTTGTAGGATTGGTGAAGAACGGAAGGCTGACTGGGCAGGGCGCTCGGAGGCAGTGGATCCAAAAAAGCGCCTTGCATATTTATAGCGCCTTTCATGACCACCGGAGGTCTCAAAGCGCTTTACGGCCAAGAAGTACCTTCTAAGACGTAGGCAGGTTGCAATGCAGGAAACGAGGCAGCTAATTTGTATTCAGCAAACAGCAAGGTCTTAATGACCAGATAATCTGTTTTCCTGATGTTGATTAAATTAAATATCGACCGGGACCAACTCTCTGCAATAGTGCCACGGAATTTTTACCTCCTGGGAGGGCAGGTCAGGCCTCAGTTTAATGTCTCATCTGAAGGACGGCACCTCCGACAGTGCAGCACACCCTCAGTACTGCACTGAGGTGCCAGCTTAGTTTTTTGAGCTCAAGCTCGGGGATGGGGCTTGAACCCAGAACGTTGTGAACCAGGATCAAGAGCGCTGCCGGCTGACGCTGGGTCATCCAACCAGCGTTGGTATCACTATTCCACGTGCACAGCAAGCAGGTCAGCCACAAACATTTATTAAACTGCGGCAAAGATTCATTTGTGCGCAGTTTTTCTGTCGAACCAAGTGTTCGATGTTCATTGTCCTAGTGAAAGGGCTGCTGTGGTGACATGTTTGATCAGCCACTGCTCTCTGAGTGACAGAAATTTGGAGGAAAATCTCCCCCATCAAAACGTGCACTTCTAGAAGTCAGCAAGGAAGCAACTTCCAGTGATCATCTTACATAGTTATTGTCATGGAGAGATATTAATGTCTATAGTGTTATTAGAAATTATTTTTAAATTGGAATTGAAGTAGGGTCTGTGTATGTGTGTGTGTCTGTGTGTGGCTCGAATGGATTAAAGCCAGCTAGCCTGGGTGCTTTGATGTATAGTAGTTTTGCGTTATTAATTGGGTGAACAGTAAGGAGAATAGTGAGGTAAAATGTTCATTTGCATTTGTTGAATAAACCAGTCAAGGCAGTGGGTAAAATCTTGCACCTAGCTAGAAGAAGCCAAACAATATATTTATTTTTACTAATAAAATTGGCGCTATGAAAGGGGTTTTATTGTTAGAAGAGCTGAAGTTCAAAAGACCAAGTGATACAATGGAAAATTTATATTCAAATGGAAAGCTAGGTATATAAAGAAAGAAGTTTGAGTGTGTAAGGTAGAGGCATTTAAGAACTAACCAGCCTGTGCGCCTCCAACCAACTTGCAAAGGAACCTCATTTGGAATTTGTAAGGTCAAATGTGCTTTGCCTGGTGTCTATTTAAAGTCTACGGGTTACTGTTGCCTTAGTGGAGATTTACTTGGGAGTGATCAATTTGGGGATTTGTTAAGAGTTATTATAGTAGTAATTTGCAGCCATGTGTATATGTTTAATTTGTTTCTAAATTAATAAATGTCTAATTTAGTTTTATATAAAAACCACAAAACTCGATGGTCTTATTCCTACTGAATTCAAAGTCTGCTTCTCGAAATTACAAAAAATGGGTTATGACAGTTGTTCCAAGTTTCCTTCTGGGATTTGAACAACTCAGACTTTACCACTGGCTGTGTCATAATTAGCATATATGGTGTTTTGTCTATTTATATTAGGGGTGGTTCTCCTGCATCCAGAAATGGCTCATTCACATAGTGGGTGATAGTGTGGACTTGGATAAGGTTCAGAGGACAGTGACCGGAAATATTTCCAGCCTAGAGATCCTTATTCTGATAGGCTTGAAGGGCTGGATCTAGTGGCTTAAGAGCCACATAAGCTTAGAGGTGACCTGATTGAGATCTATAAAATAATGAAGGAGCTGGATTGCAGATCTATTAATAGATTATTCCAGTTTGACAGACTGGGGATGACCGGACACCTTGCATGTCCAGTGACATTACCACCATGCTACCATTGACCAGTGCAGTGGATGCTGACTCTGCATGCCTTCTAAAGGGAGCTGGACTAGTCCTTGGCAAGGGCAGAGAGGGTGTCTTATAGCAGGCAAGGTAAGAGATAAGGCATGCATGGCCAGTGTGAGATCCTGGATTGCTTTCCAGCACTTGTGAGGGGTGGAGAGCAATATTCTAGACTTTCTTTCTCTTTATGACCCGGGGCAAATTTTTTCCCAGTTTGTTGCCCCTCCCAGGAGATCACATGGCTGCAGAGAGGTTGGGAATGTCTAGCCATGATGTTCCGGCTTTCCTGAGTGTCTAGTCGGCTTGATGGAGCCCAATCTAGGGAGCCTATTCCAACATTAGTCAGCATGGCATTTGAGAGTTTTTGAAATGCGATGCAGATATTGAAGGGTTAATAAATGTTATTCTTGAAGTAACATGAATCCCTTCATTTGAGGCTAAGTGTTTCAGCGCGAGACAAATGGCCAAAAAGCATCTGAAGGTATCATGTCAGATAAACTAAGCTTCTGATATCTCGTCCATTCAGGAGATGCATTAGTTGGGCTGAGGGGGTTTCACACACTTGCTAGAGAAATGTCACTGCCTGACCACATTTGAGATAATGGGACAAAATCAGGATCTTCTGGTGCTTCTTTAAAGAGGCTGAGTAGATGCACCTATTTGAAGCCATTTTTGGGACTGTGAGTCATTAGAGAGCAGCTAGTTCCAACAGTCATCACATTAAATGCTGTAAAAATCTATTATTCAACTGTGGTGACTGCGCGTTCCTCTTTAAATGCTGCAGTAGGTTCTGAGTCACATTGTCACTGCATGCTCTGTGGTGGAATATTCATATTTATATCCTTACTTGCAGGGATATGGGAAAAAGACGAGGAGGGGGAGAGTAGGGTTACTTGGACAGCTTGTTTCAAAGAGCTGACATAGGCATGATGGGCCGAACGGCCTCTTTCTGTGCAATAGGGTTGTGAGGGCGAGGTCCTGACTGGAGCTGAGCCGGAGAACTTGCACCATAGGGTTCTCTCCCATCTAAAAGGGAGGGAGGTAGGGAGGGGGGAAGGAAGGACTGAACAGGTCAATCAATCCAAACCGTCCTGGTGCCTCTCGGGGAGTCTGATAGTTCACCCCTGGCACCCACTTTAACCGGAGCACTGGGGAAGTGCTCATTCTGATACCAAGTCCCAGGGAATAAACTCCATCTTTGTGCAGGTTGAAGTGACAGGCAGGTCACCTCCTTTGCAAACAAAGTTCTCACCACCCACTTGATGCATCTGCAAACAGCTGGCTGACTTCGGCGTGGCATTTATCGCCAGCAGTGGCTTGGAGGGGGGTCAGATGGCGTAAACGGGTAATATAGAAGTTACCTGTCCATCATCCTCCAGGAGAATGCCTCGCTCTGTAACAGTCTCTTCTGTAAATGCAGAGGCAGAAAAGTGGGATCTCCCCTGAACTGCCCAGTTAGTCCTGGGCTAAGGACAAGTGAATGCATGTTTTCTAAACTGTGGAGGAGGTAGGAATTGCATTGATAATGTTTACATCCTCAGCATGTTCCCAGGTGCCTCCCAGTCAATGCATGACTTTTGAAGTTCTATCCATGATGGTGCACAGGCTGATGCAGTGACCAATGTGCTCACAGCAAAGTCCCACCAATAGCAGTGAGAAAATGGTCAGTCAATCTGCTTTGAGAGTGTGGACTGAGGGAATAAGTCACTGGCCAAATTCCTTACTCTTCCAATACAGTCATGGGATCTCCAATTAGGTGGGGCTTTCAGAAGCCCATTGCACTCAGAATGCATGGAACAATCTGTCAGTCCACAATTCTCTTATGTAATGGCATCAAACATGACAATGGCAAGCAAGAATCAAGAAATGCAGTGTAAGGGTCATAACCTGAGCTTAAACGTTATTAAGAACCAAAGTTAACACTAGATATTATTTGTGGATAAGGGGCTATTAGTAAATTGATTGGAGAATAATTTTCTTCTGCTGCATAAGCAATAGCTAGCTTTAAATTATATCTACAGACATTCCTGAATTTATCATGGATTTGTTATAAACTTTTATTGTGGGCATCCTAATAAACCTTGGATGCTGTATGTGCATGTATCCATTGGAATTCCTGTAAGACTCTGAAGTCAAAGCAAAGCCAGTATCATGTTCAGAGGCCCCAGGATTTACATTGGTCATTTAGTATTTGAACAATGCAGATGCTTTCGATTATTTCACTCAGGGGACCACATATATGGTTCTATTTTTCTCCCTAGTCAATTTTTTCTTCCCATTCCCTCACCCTACATTTCATTTCTCACTCCCCTCCACCCCAGTAAACTTGAGCTCATCCAAAATCCCGCTGCCCCATATTCTGTTCATCCATTACCCTGGTGCTCACTGAGCACCATTGGTCCCTGGTCTGGCAATGCCTCAGTTTTAAACCCCTCATTTTAAAGTTCCTCCTTGGCTTTGCCCCTTCCTATCTCTGTAAGTTCCTCCAGGCGTACAAATCTCCAAGTTGTCTACATTCCTCCAATTGTGTGGTTTCTTCTTCATCCCAAATTTTCATTGCTCCATTTGGCAGCTGTGCCTTCAGCTACCTGGGCCTTAAACTCTGGCATTCCCGTCTTAAACCTCTCTGCCTCTCTCTTTTCCTTTAAGAGGCTCCTGAAAAACGACCTCTGAAAACTGACCTCTTTGACCAAGTGTTTGGGCCACCTGTCCTAATATCTCCTGATGCAGCTTGGTGTCAAGTTTTGTTTAGTGGGGAAGATTCTGATTTAGAGGTGTCCAGGCATAATCCCAAGAGTGGTAGCTTCACACCATTGCTCCTTAAAACCTACCTCTTTGACAAAGCTTTTGGGTCACCTAACGTCTCCTTAAGTGTCTTGGTGTCAATTATTTGTGACAAGTGCTCCTGTGAGGTGCCTTGGTATAGAAACATAGAAACTAGAAGCAGGAGTAGGCCATTCAGCCCTTCGAGCCTGCTCTGCCATTCAATATGATCATGGCTGATCCTCTATCTCAAGGCCATATTCCCGCTTTCTCTCCATACCCCTTGATGCCCCTAATATACACAAAATTATCAATTCATTTCTTGAATATGGTCAGTGACCCAGGCTCCACAGCTTTCTGTGGTAGAGAATTCCACGGGTTGACCATCCTCTGAGTGAAGAAACCTTTCTTCATCTCAGTCCTAAATGGCCTGCTCTGTACCCTGAGACTGTGACCCCTGGTTCTAGACTCCTAAGCCCAGGGAAACATCCTCCCTGCATTCCAGTCTGTCTAGCCCTGTTAGAACTTTATACGTTTCAATCAGATGCCCCTCTCATTCTTCTAAACTCTAGTGACTACAGGCCAAGTCGAGCCAATCTCTCCTCATACGACAGCCCTGCCATCCCTGGTATCAGCCTAATGAACCTTCGCTGTACTCCCTCTATGTTTTATCCTACTAAAGGCAAGTTGTCATAGTGGTTGCTGGATATGATCAGGACCAGGAGGCTTCCTTTGCCTAACCTGCAGCTGCCAAGGCCAATTGTACAATCACTGCTAACCCTTACCACAGACATCAGTTAATCCAACTCTGTTCACAGTCTAGCCCGGGGCTTATCTGGTCTGTCTGTCTCAGCTACCGGGCCATAACATTTGCTGAGCTGCTGGAGGCCTCTTCTTGGGCCTTTCCCAATTTGGGGGCTCATGCCATTTCTAAAAATTTAGATCTGAAGCTTTCGAAGTGTGAAAACTTTAATCCATCAACGTTTTGAAATATCAGCAGCCATCCCTGAGAGGCAAGAAGCTTTAAGCTGAGGAGCAATATGAGTTGGAGGTTGACATGTACAGGTTTGTAGAAGACAATTAGTGAAGTATTTCCCATATTTAGAAGTGGCGATAATAGAAAGTTTCAGTGAGCTGAGGTAAAGCCTGCCCAGTAAATGTCGGACTTGATTCAGCTTTGAACTCTCCCTTTATTACTTCACAAGCCACAACAGAAAAAACAAACCAAGCAGCAACACAAAACCTGCCATCCAATGGCAAAGTTGGATTTAAGCTGGGTGTTTCTTGGGGATTCGGTGGTTTCAGGGTTCAAACCTTTCCCCTCCCTCGCTCCCAAATCTCAGAACGGAAAGTCACCCACTGAATTGCGGGAGCCCATAATGAAACACCCACCTTTCTACTGGCTGCCCATTACCATCGCCCAGCAACAGAACGGTCGCTCTAGACTAATAGACGGACAGGAAAAGGGAGGGACGGAGGCTTATGTCATAAACACCCTGCCGCTACTAGAATACGGGTTACGACAAGGAATGACCAAACCGGACCTGCTAAGTGTTAAGCTACTTGACATACAATTGCATCCATTTTGTCGGAGGATGAGTAATATGTAGGGGTGCGATTTTGCCCCCCATGCATCAACCACATGGCACCCGACCTTCTTTCTTTCCATCTTACCCTCATCCCTTCAAATCGTGACAAGGCTCTTAATGGTCTCAAAGCTCTGAGTGTCCGAAGGGATTTTATGGGAGCTAGTTCAGCGTATCCCAAGGCATTAGCTGTTAGGCTGACTACAGAGACCTACATAAAAACACAAAAAGACGAGAATCCATTCTATTATCAAATATCCTGCCAGCCTGATAAGGCACTGGGTGGGCCTAAACTGCTGTGTCCACCTGTGGCTACAGTCACTTCCCACCTGAAAAGAAATCTAGGTTGGTACCTGCTGAGAGAAAAGGGTCAAGTGTTTGTTTTTAATCTCAAGTCAACGGTTTGACTGCCTGCAGAAAGAAAGCACGGTTTAATAAAGATATCAATAAAGCCCGAACCAAAGATCTATACATGTTGTCCCAACTGAGTGAGAGCCATAAACCTCTGATAGTGTGGATAGCGTAAATTTGGAGGGACTGTTTCCACCGGCAGAAGGGTCGGTTAAAAAAAAAATTCACAGGTTTAAGATAAATGGCAAAAGACGGAGAGGGGGAGCGGAGGATTGTTTTTTGAACCTGTTATGATCTGGATTGCACTGCCTGGAAGTAGGTTCAACAGTAACGTTCAAACGGGAATTGACACACGCACGTATGGAATAGGAGCAGAAGCAGGCCATCTGGCCCTTCGAGTCTGCTCCTTGTGTTTAGAATGCCACATGATGACCTTTGATTCCCTCGCCTAACAAGGATTTATCCACCCCTGCCTTGAAAATAGTCAATGACCCCACCTGCACCGCCTTTGGAGGCACAAATATATATTTGTAAAGGAGTGCATTCCCGAGAAGCCAGCCTAGTTTGGGAAGTTGGTACAAAGAGCTGACACAGGCACAATCGGCCCGATCGCCTCCTTCGAGGAAAAGCTGAGGAGCCGCACCGTCATCTGAGGTTAAATTCTAGGTCGGGGTTCCCAAACTGGGGTTCGCGACCCCCCCCCAGCACCCCCCCACCCCTCAACTCTCCCCTACCCCCCCGGACCACGAGCAACTGGGGTGCTGAGCTCTGAGGCAGCAATGGGAGCTGACCTTGGGAGTGGGGGAATCGGGGATGCCTCCGATGGGCTCAGGGGCACCCCAAAGGAAGTCCAAGCCCTTGCCTCACGCCATCCCACGTAACTAAAGCTCCCGGGCTTTTCACCCGGCTGTAGGTGATGGACCGGCAGAGGCAGGGCGAGGCCTCACAGTGGTCATTAATTGGCCACTTAAGGGGCATCAATGGGCCCTAAGGTGGGCAGGTTCCCCGCACACTTCCACCCCCGCCCCCCCCACCACCCCCCCCCAACCCCCCAACCCCTGTAAAACATCAGATGGGTCGGGTAAGCAGCTGGAAGGCCACTCGCTGGATTTTCCAAGCCTCCCCACTCGTCCCCATACCCCAGGCCTGTCTTCAAACCCACCAGCGTGGGAGTGTAAAATCCAGCCCCTTGTGACTAAGGCGGTTCAGAAAGATGTTGGTACAAGTAAGATGCCTGGGCCCCGAGTAGCTTATCAAAACCAGGGACAAGTGGCTTTATATTGAAGAATACTTCAGGCAATCCAAGATCAAAATCAAACTGAACTATGTCAACATAAACCAAGCTGCAAATCCATCGAATGGATACACAAGCAATTTTCTCCAGTCTCTGGAGATCGCTGGAAATTGCAAATAACAAACACGCCTATATCGTGTTGTAGGGTTGGGTCTGATTTAGTGTAGGCTTTTCAAAAGATCTTTCAGGCCTTGTACATTTACAGTACAACATGTATCAGACTGTGGTTAGGACTCCATCTGGTTTTAGGCAGGCTTAAAGTAACATTCCTGAGAGGGAACATTCCCTCGAAAATGGCACTGATAAAAGGAAGACCATGTTAGTGCAGACATGAATGATTCTGTGCCTCCCACCCAGTGTTAGTATTTGTGCAGGCATCGCTGTTAATATGGTCGTATAGCTACATAGACGGTCGCCTTACCCTCATGCCTTCAAATTTGGATAAGGCTCGAAGCGGCCTCAATGCCCTCAGGGTCCTGAGAGATTTCATGGCAACAAACTGGTGGTAACCAAGAGTCTTTGTCAAAAGGCAAAGAATAGAAATCTGTGCAGATTGAATGGAATGGAATTGAATGGTTATCTACAGATTGTAGCTTCAAGCTATTAGGAAAATGCGGAGTTATAATAAAGGTCACATTGCAGTATTCAACAATTCTCAAGAGGCTCTGGGTTAATTACTAAAGTAGAAACTAACTGTACCTTTAGGATGAAGGCTTTTTAAGATGTTTTGGGTCACCTTATAACAGGATGTTAATGTCAGGCCAATTCATCTTCGGAAGTACATTGCCTGCTCATTCCTCACTTTGTTAAGAGCTTTAACAGATGGTTGAAAACACCAATAGATTGTTCAAACAGTGCAAGACTCCACAATGTCGTATTTGTCCTCAGGTAATATATAAACCTCCCCTTCTCCCCTTTGGCTAACCTGTTGCCTCCAGTTACCAATCAGAGCTGGAATTCAGCACAGTTCTCTCCCACCTTGCTCCTCTCCAAGAGAAAGGAAGGATGTGCTGTGTTGGGGAAGGGGGGGGGTGGGTGTGTGCTCAATTCTCCCAGCGTTCAATGTCACGAGTGAGAAAGCTTCTCAAGAGTTGAAATGAAGACCACAGTGTTTGGGATAACTCTCGACTTCATGCTTACCCAGATCTGCGAAGTGTGGGGCCAATCCTCGAAGTGGCTGCTCGAGCAAGTCATTGTTGTGGTTCTGACCCTTGACAAAAAGTTGGTAAGCAACACACAGGCCAATCTGAGATGGCAACTATCTAGCTCAACACAGAACCCAATGATGAGAATATTCCCTTAAAGTAAGAAAAACCTTGTACTTGTAAAGTGTCTTTCACAACCTCAGGACATCCCAAAGCCACTTTACAGCCAATTAATACTTCTGGAGCGTAGTTATTGTGGTAATTAGATAGGAAATATGGCTGCAAATTTGTGAGCAGCAACGTGTCACAAACAGCCATGAGCTAATGAGCAGATAGTCTGTTTTTTATTGATGTTGCTTGAGGGATAAATGTTGACCTGGACACCAGGGATAACTCTCCTTTTTATCAAGGTGTCATGGGATGTTTTTACATCTGCCAATCACGGGGAGAAAGAGCCTCAGTTTAACGTCTTATACAAAAGGGGGCACCTACAACAGTGTAGCTCTCCCTCGGCGTCAGCCGAGATTCTGTGGCCAAGTCCCTGGAGCGGAGCTCAAAACCACAGCTTTCTGCCTCAGAGGCGAGAGTGCTACCCATTGAGCCTCACTGCCCTTTCATGTCCCTTTTCAGGTCCAGTTTAAGTATGGTAAAGTCATGCCTAAAACGAGAGAGAGGTTTGTCTCCCTCTCACTGCTCTGTTTATACCAGGGCACAGGCCAAGGTCAGAACTAGGCCTCGAAGTAAATCCAACAACGTTGCTTCATTGAAGAAAGCAATCATTTTAAGCAAGACACTTTTTAAGTAAAATAGAAGTGTTTTCTTTGGTGCTTTCATAATCATTTGGATTGGGTTCCTAAATTTTGGCCGACGGGATGAATTGACATATCTTCATGAGGTGAATTATACACGTACTCAGTTAGGCTGCTAGGTGGCGCAGTAGACTGCGGTTTGGAAAAGCAGTCCATCCTCCTCACTTGTTGCTAGCCAAACAACAGGTCTTCTGGGATAAGTCTTCTGGGACTGCCAGCTTTCCATTGTTGTCACAGTTAGTCACAGGTTTGTTGGATCCTGTAGCTAAGCAACAGCAGCCGTCTGGGAATCGAAGATAATAAGCTGGGCAGTGTGGTTTAAGAAAGCTTTACTAATGGTGATGGGACAGGAGGAAACTCACCCAAAAGAGCACGGGCCGAGTTGGAAAACGATAAAAGGCTAGTACACTGAAACACGCTGGGTGTCAGCCATGAGCAAGGGGAGGGCTGGGGCCAAAATTCAATCAAACCACTCAAGCCAGAGTTCAAATCATGGCAATTCACCCATTCAATGAGGTTAAAGGTCAATACTGAGGCACAACTCATGCGGTCATGTCAAAGGCTTCCCCAGGCCTCCATGCGAAAGTACATGCATTACTAGCAATGTTAACTATGTAAAACACTTGTGTTTACCTTCACAAAGCCTCCAGTCGAGGCACAGTGGCGATGTGATGGCAGCCTTTGTCAACTATTCTGAACCCATTTTTAACCTTTCAACCAACAGCAAATCATCACAACAGCAGTTGGGGTACCATTTCCACAGAGCATTCGGCTAATTGGGCGCGGGGGCGGGGGGTCACCTCTCACGTCCCATTCATCCTGGCTATTGGAAACCAAGTCAGCCTCACCCAGGCTGCTAGCAAAGATGCCGTAGGGCGGAGTGGAATGGAAGAGGCCCAGATTCACACCGGTGATTGGTGCTATTCTAATGTGGCGGCCAGAGGGAGTTAAAGCTCCCGCTCCTGATGGACGTTGTGTATAATGTTAGGAGCGAGACGCCCCCTTGTAAGTTTTTCAAAGAAAATCTTTCTTGAGATGGGGATATCCCCGGGGAGGCGACATTATATTGCCCATTGCCCAAGGCGGCCTAGAGAAGTGGAGATAAAAAACAAAAAAACTGCGGATGCTGGAAATCCAAAACAAAAACAAGAATGACCTGGAAAAACTCAGCAGGTCTGGCAGCATCGGCGGGGAAGAAAAGAGTTGACGTTTCGAGTCCTCATGACCCTTCGACAGAACTAGAGAAGTGGAGAGTTGCTCTTTCCCATTAAACAGTCCATTTTTGGAGGTTTGTGTCTCAGACCTGATTCCGGGGAATGGGTTTAATGGGAATGCCAGTGGGAATGACTATGGAGTCCGGATGATCCGTGTGGCATTCCCATTGTTTCCTAACGATGGCATGATGTTTAGACTTTGCATGTTTCAGCCTCATTGGTGGGGGTGGGGGGGGGGGGGGGCGGGGGGTGGAGGGGGGCGGCCGGTGGTGATGGTGTGGCGGCGGGGGGTGGGGTGGAGAATTATCTAGAACTCATGCTCGGCGTCTGTACCAAACATTTATACTTCTAATTTAATAAAGTAATTTTATTTTTACATGGTGAGCTCTGGCGGTGCAATGGGTAGCATCCCTGCCTCTGATCCAGAAGGTCTGGGTTCAAGTCCCACTCCAGGATTTATAAGGGACGTACGTTCATAATACAGCCAAACAGGATGAGTATCAATCCTTGCAACACGTGCCAATGGCAGGCAGTAAGAGCGGGAGAGATTCCTGGTCATCCATGTGATGGGAAGAAAATTGGATCCTCCATCATCACTGACTATAGCTCCAGACTACAACATGGATGTAGAAGTGTACGTTGGCCAGAGCAACTGGGGCCCAGCTGGCTGGATGATGTGGATCAGATTGGTGCCAACAACATGGGGTTCGATTATATAGACCCCTCGGGCTGTATGACTCACAAGGAATGTATGCAGTGGATACTAAATGTATCATAATTGAATTGGAGCACCTCGGAGTGCAACATGATCTATGTAGATAGTGCAATGGTATTGAAGTTGTCTGTAATGACCACATTGAAATGTCTGTAATGTTGATTGATTGTATTGATCAATGTGAAAAGTTGAATATGATTGTACTTTTTGTGATGGCTGTTTTGTAATGTTCGTTCAGATGTTTTATGAATAAAGTATATTTATCCCAAAAAAAAAGAATGGGGATCGATCCCCTGTTCCGGCTGGGGTAGACTTGGCACCTGCCTCCTTGCCCTGCCCGTGGTGAAGATCACGGTGCTGTGGGTCAGACCTGCCTTGGGGTGGAGAACTGAAGCAGGAGATTAGTGTTACTAGTCCATCCAGTACAGATGAGGCTGACCCAACAGTCACATGCCTTGGGACCTACTTCTTATGGCAATAACTCTCCTGCGATTAGCTGACAGACAGCATCACGAGATTTAGGATACAGCTAGCTGTCCTTGTGCTAATAAGGAAAAAGTGCCATTATAACTATCAGACTCATCTGCACATTGTATTCTGTACCTCACACCTCAGCGTGTTAAAATCAAGAGTTAATTATAGTCCCACTTCAGCACTGTTCACAGTGATATAACCCTCTCTCTCGCCAACTCATCATATGGTTGCCTTGGGATCATGGAATTTGGAGAGTACAGACATATGTAATCGCTGAGATGGAAAGGCAAGGAAATTCTATTTGTCCAAAGCACCCCCTTCAGTTATAAAAATATTGTTTATGAAAGAGGCCCATGAAATCATCTCCCCTGACATTTTGCGTTTTCTCACAGCAATGTGAGCCACAGTGATTGGTGGAACTATGAGGACTGTGCAGGGTTCTGGGAAAAGGGCAGGGGGCTAGTGGGATTAATTGGACAGTTCCTTCAAAGGACCAGCATGGGCATGATGGACTGAATGGCCTCCTTCTGCGCTATGTAATCCTAGAACTTCCTTTGTTTGGTGGAGCAACGCCATTGGATTAACAGGGTTTTCTTTTGCCAGTTCACCCCTTATTATACTATGGAAGATGACCTCGAAAGGCTCTAAATGATTGTCTTAGGGTATTCCATGACTTAGCGATCTCAAGTCACGAGAAGCTCAACTTCCGAATATTCTGGAGCTAAGTTGTTGACACCAAGTGGGAAATCTGGAGAAGTGTCACACGGAGGAGAAATTTCTTCACCCAGAGAGCGGTGAGCCTGTGGAATTCGCTACCACAGAAAGTAGTTGAGGCCAAAACATTGTATGTTTTCAAGAAGGAGTTAGATATAGCTCTTGGGGCGAAAGGGGTCAAAGGATATGGGGAGAAAGCAGGAGCAGGATATTGAGTTGGATGATCAGCCATGATCATAATGAATGGCGGAGCAGGCTCGAAGGGCCGAATGGCCTCCTCCTGCTCCTAGCTTCTGTTGTTTCTATGAAACGTTAGCTCTGATTTTCTCTCCACAGCTGCTGAGTTTTTCCAGCATTTTCTGTTTTTATTTCGGAAACCCCTATATCTGTCTGCGCTGCCTCTGGGGAGATCTATCCCACCTTATGTCCTTTTTCTTTTGGAAGTGTCGAGCTTTGGGCGGGAAACTGTTGCTGAATTTCGGTTTCCTTGTGTTGCCGTGTCTTCCGTTTTACGCCGATCTCCCAATCCTTGTGAGATGGATTTTGACACCTGAGCTTTCACGGCACAAGTGAAATATTGAGCCAGCGAATCACTCGCTTTGCACGCTTGAAGTATCTGCCGTCTCTTCTTTCCCGTGAGTCTCTAAATTTGCTTTCAGCGTCGAGCCCTGCATTCAAACAAACTTTGCAAAACCGTTGGAGATGTTTCCCTCAGCAGAGTGTTCACGCTTTGATCTTTGGTGCCAATTTCCCACCTAACAAGCTTAATTGGGCGTAATGGGAAATGCTGGAAATACTCAGCAGCACTTCTTTCTGGCAGCATCTGGGGAGAGGGCAACGGCAGAGTTAACCTTTCGGGTTGGGGATGACACTTTGAAGAAGACGGTGCCAGGTCCGTCGGGTGGTTCCAGCACTTTCTGGTTTTGATTCAGGTTCCCGGCAACAAGGCAGCGTTTTGCTTTTAAGCTTAACTGGCTTCTGCCAGCGCCGAGCGGGTTGCCTTTAACTGCACAGAAGCCGGCTCTGGGAATAGCAGCTGGAGGAAAGGGCGGGGAACCGGCAGAAGGCGTTTTTCTCCGATTTCTCTCATCACCTCCACCTCAAAACCCAGATCCAAGGGCCCGGTAAACCCCCCATCCCCCACCTCTGCACCCCCCCCACCCCCCCCCCCCCCCGCAGCACGTGGCGCTCCCGATTCACAAACTGGCCACTACCAACAGAGTGGCAGGTCGAGATAGAGGGTAGGTCAGGCTCCTGGCTGACAGGCCGTGAAAATTCCTGGTAAGAGTTCTGAGGGAATCGACGAGGGAAGAGTTCTGAGGGAATCGAATGGCCGCTCACGGTCATTCGAAAACATACGACCCGATTCACAAAAAAGAAAGGGGGGAAAATATTGAAAGTAAATTTGTCACAAAAGAAGTGAGCTGTAATAAAATCAGCCAGAGTAACTGTAAATCACTGGCATAGGTCACTGAAATGGAATGGTATGGATTTAAGTGCTGAATGGCTTTCAGAATTTATATGTTTGTTAATGGCCAAAGGCTATTGTTATATCACTTTTCTTTTCCTGTCAGACTATAGACGAATGCTCTGTGCATGGTCCAAACCACTAGGTATAGACCTATAGCTTTAAACAGAAAACCAAAAATCACAGTACGTCTAGAATATAGAACAGATATAATTCAATAAAAGCACATCTATAAGAGCCTTAGATGACCGTAATAAAAACAGACATCAAACAACAACAGCATTTCAATCAGTAGATTTGATAATCAAAGAGTTATGGCAATTCAACAAAGCTCGGGCCCGTTCTCCCACATACTTACAGCCACAATAAGGAAGTCCAGCCAACACCAGGCATTGGTGAAATACTTCTTGAAGCCGTAGGCCACCCACTTGAGGAGCATTTCCAGCACAAACACATAAGTGAACACCTTGTCCAGGTATTCCAGCACCACCTTTATCACTGGCCTCGTATCGATGTGAATGTCTTCAAAAGTCTGCGGGGCAGAGAGACGGAATCAGCGATGGAATTGGTGGGGGGTGGGTGGTGGGAAGGGGAGAGAGGGAGATAGAGCAGAGCATCAGCACTGCGAACTATACAGCCTGAGGTCGAGAGCTGCTGCAGTTGCTTTGTACCACCACCCCCCCCCACCCCCCAAAGGACCCCAAGCATTGCTTGATGCCTGTGAACCCACACGCAATGACAGTATATAGAATGAAGGGCACAGAAACAGGCCGCTCAGCCCAATTAGCCTGTGCTGGCACTTACCCTCCCCACGAGCCTCCTCCTGCTTCACTTTAACTCAGCCCATCTCTAAATCCTCCGACTCCTCTCTCCTTCGTGAACTTATCCAGCTTGCCCACTAATGGACGTACACTGTTCACCTCGCTTACTCTTGTGGTAACAGGTTCCATATTCTCACCACTCTCTGAGTAAAGAAATCTCCCCTGAGCTCTTGATTGGATTTATAAGTGACTAGCTTCTCTCTATGGCGTCTAGCTCTGGTATCACCCACAAGTGGGAACATCTTCTCTGCATCTACCCGACTGAACCACTTCATCATTTTCAAGACCTCTGCCAGGTCAGCCCCCACCCACTCCCCGCCGATCCTCCACCCTCTTCCCCCCTCAATCCTTCTCTTTCCTGGAGAAAAGAGTCCCAGCCTTTTCAATCTTTACTGACAGCCCCAGTCTCGGTTATAGGCTCAGGCAGTGACAGTAAGGAGAGGCCCCTCCTGCTTTGTTGGCATTGGGTCACTGGTGTTGCCTGTGGTTCCTGCCCTGCTATCCCCACCCCCACCCCCCCCACCGCCTCCATCCCCCCCCACACCCACATCACCTCCTCCCACCCAAGACCCTGACAGTGAGGGTGTGGAGGAGATCTGGTATCGCCAGTCACTGCCCCAATTTCCTCAGCTTTGTTTGAGGGGACTGGGCCTTCCCTAGGTGTAAACCAGAGGAAACTCTCCATTCATAAACTGCAAATAAAATAAGCTCAGATGTTATAACTTTTCTATACCATTCACTTTCAGACAATCACAGACTAGTACAGCACAGAAGGAGGCCATTCGACCCATCGATTATGGGCCGACTCTTTCAAAGAGCACTTTCTTCTAAATGGTGCAAATAGAAATAAATAAGTATGATCTGATAGCCTTTACACAGTCATGGCTATAGGGTGACATAGATTGGGACCTGAATATTGACGGGTACATGACATTTAGGAAGGACGGCAAGTTAGGAAAAGGTGGAGGGGTGTCTCTGTTAATTAATTAACATTAGAGAGGGATGACCTAAGTTCAGGAACAGAGGATGCAGAAGCGGTTTGGGTAGAGATGAGAAATGATAAAGGCAAGAAGCCACTTGTGGGAGTGATGTACAGGCTCCCTAACTGTAGCTACATGATAGAACAGGATATAAAAGAAGAGATAACGGGAGCTTGTTAGAAAATTACAGCAATAATCATGGGGTTTTTAATCTATATATAGATTGGAAAAATCAGATGCGTAACGATGGCATAGAGGAGGAGTTCATAGAATGTTTTAGGGATAGTTTTTTATAACAGCATATCCTGGAGCCAATGAGAGAGCAGGCTATACTAGACTTGGTATGTGCACCAAAAAAGGGTTAATTGATAACCTCTTAGTGAAGGTAGCAGCGATCATAATATGATTGAATTTTACGTTCATTGTGAGGGAGAAATGAGTGGGTCCAAGACTAGTATTTTAAACATAAATAAGGGCAATTATGAGGGCATGAAAGCAGAGCTAGCTAAAGTGAACTGGCAAATGAAGTTAAGGGATAGGTCAGTAGAGGTTCAGTGGCAGATATTTAAAGGGATATTTCAGAAAGCACATGATACGTTCCAATGAGAAAGAAACATTCCAAAGGGAGGGCCCACCATCCTTTAAGTTAAAGACAATATCAAATTTTTAAAAAAGCATATAATTATGCAAAGACGAGTGGCAGATCAGAAGATTGGAAAGAATATAAAGAATAGCAAAGAATGACAAAAAGATTAATAAGGAGAGAAAAGTTAGAGTATGAGTGAAAGCTAGCTAGTAATTTAAAGATGGATAGTAAGATTTTCTATAGATATTTAAGTAAGGAGAGTTAACAAAGTGAGTATTGGTCCTATAGGAATTGTGACTGGGGAATTGATAATAGAAAGTAGGGGGATGGTGGATGAATTAAACAGGTATTTTACTTCGGTCTTCACTATAGAGGACACGAGTAACATCCCGGAAATAGCTGTAAATCAGGAAATGGAAGGGAGAGAGGAACTTGGGAAAATTACAATCACATGGGAAGTGGTATTAAGCAAATTGCTGGGGCTGTGGGCTGACTGATCCCCAGGTCCAGTTGGACTTCGCCCTAAGATCTTGAATGAAGTGGCTAATGAGATAGTTGATGCACTGTTTTAATTTACCAAAATTCCCTAGATTTAGGGAAGGCTCTATTAGGTTGGAAAATAACTAATGTAACTCCTTTATTCAAAAAAGGAGGGAGACTGATGCAGGAAACTACAGGGCAGTTGGTCTAGCATCTGTCATAGGAAAAATGTTAGAAGCTATCATTAAAGATGTTACAGCAGGGCACTTAGAAAAATGCAAGGCAATCAGGCAGAGTCAACATGGTTTTGTGAAAGGGAAGTTATGTTCAACCAATTTACTGGAGTTCTTTGAAGGAGTCGCATGTGATGTGGATGAAGGGGACCTGGTGGAACTGGCACTTAGGTTTCCAGGAGATATTTGATAAGGTGCCACATCAAAAGTTATTGTGGAAAATAAAAGCTCATGGTGTAGGGGGAAACATATTGACACGGATAGAAGATTGGCTAGCTAACAGGAAACAGAGAGTAGGTATAAATGGGTCTTTTCTGGCTGGAGGGATGTGATGCGTGGTGTACCATAGGGATCAGTGCTGGGGCCTCAACATTTTATAATTTATATAAATGACTTGGATGAAGGGATCAAAGGTATGGTTGCTAAAGTCACCGATGACATCAAAATAGGTAGGAAAGTAAATTGTGAAGAGGACATAAGAAGGTTAAAGAGGGACATATACTGGTTAAAATGAGAGGGCAAAGAACTAGCAAACGGAGTATAATGTGGGCAGATGTGAAATTGTTCATTTTGGCAGGAAGAATAAAAAAGAAGCTTATTATCTAAATGGGGAGAGATTGCAGAGCTCTGAGGTTCGGAGGGATCTGGGTGCATAATAAATATTGGCCATTGCCAGCGATTCCCACATCCCATGAAAGAATAATATAAAAAAAGTGGCCACCTGCATCGTGAAGCTGGAACATGCGGCTATTAGAGGGCAACCTGAGGAGGGTGTAATGTTCCCACTAAACTGCATAGGTGCATGGGCTGACCAGCAGTCTGGAGCTTGGCGATAAATGGACTGAGCACAAAACGTGGTCCCTTTAAGATACGGGTGAGTGCGGCTGCATGGTAGCCTTAAAGGGACTGCGCCCAGCGACAAGGCATTTGAGGTGACATTGGCAGGGAGCAGTTGTGGTGTCGTTGACCTTATCTGGAATGGGCTGGGGAGTGGCTGAGCAGACGAGATCCTGGCCTTGTTCCAGAGTATTCAGACAGAGTTCCGAGGGGAGGAACAGAATGCGGGGAGACTGCCAATGGTGCTCAGCAAAGTGGCTGTAAGGAGTGGAGTGTGGCTGACACGCGTTGATCAGGGACGCACCAAGGGGGCAGGTTACAACTCACCAGAGCCCCGCTGCTCAGCAGAATCATGAAGATGATGAAGGTCTCGAACCAGTTGTGTTCCACAATTTTGTAGCACGTTTTCCTCAGGTTCCACCAAACCTTCCCGTGTCCGGTTGAGATGTCTACTTGGCAGCAGGCAAAGTGGCGAACGCAAGCTGTGGAAAGAGTGACTAGGTCAGGAGCCCACAGGAGTGACTAACCCTTATCCAGAATGAAGAAAACAGCAAAAACTGGGAAATAAGAATACTGGCCTGAACTGGTCTTGCACACCTTAAAATGGAACGTCAGCAGATAATGGGAAATAAGAATACTGATCGGAACTGTTTTCTCCTTCTGGCACATTGCAGGACTGGTGTTAAGGGGGTCTGTAATTATACTTAACACCTCAAGAAGGGCTAGAAATTCACCTTGTGATCGTATCTCACTGACTGCTGGTTCCTCACCCCGGACTTCCATATAACTGAGTACTGGGCAGTATATAACAGGCGGCAGATACTGTAACAGTCACTGTCACACACTGCCACCCCAGGCCAATCTCAACCCTGGTGTCTCAAAGTGCTTTACAGTCAATGAAATACTTTATGAAATGTAGTCACTGTTGGAATGTAGGGAACAAGGCAGCCAATTTGCACACAGCAAACTCTCACAAACAGCGATGGGATCATGACCAGAAAACCCTGTGTGTTTTTTTAAGTGACCTTCTTTGACAGGTAAATATCAGCCAAAACAATAGTCAAGCCAATCCCCTGCTCTTCCTTGGAGCTGTGCCATGGGTGCTTTTACATATACCCGAGAACTCAATCTAATGTCTTGTCTGGAAGACGGCACCTCCAACAGTGCAGCACCCCCTTGGCGCTGCACCGGAGCGTCAGCCTAAGATTTTGTGCTCCAGTCTCTGGAGTGGGACTTGAACCTGCAGCCTTTGTGCCTGACAGCTGAGAATGCTAACATCATGCGCCTATTTTGCTTCGGCCTATTCTTATGAGAACCGCACTGTCACTAGTCATTTAGAACGCCAACTGTGACATAACAAAGAGGCAAAGTCCTGCCACACAAGAAACAGAGTCCTTGAAGGGCCAATAGGATGGCAAGTCCTGGGTTCGCTGAGCCCTGACCTTTCCTGTCCACCTGGCCTACATTGGCTTCTGGTCCGGCAACGCCTCAAATATGCAAAGTCAGGGGAGACAGTGGGGTAGTGGTGATGTCACTGGGCTAGTAATCCAGATGCCTAGGCTAATGCTCTGGGGACATGGGGTCAAATCCCACCACTGGCAGCTGGTGGAATTTAAATTCAATGAATAAAATCTGGAATTGAAAGCCAGTCTCAGTAATGGTGACTGTGAAACTATGATCGATTGTCATAAAGACCCACCTGGTTCACTAATGCCCTTTAGGGAAGGAAATCTGCAGTCCTTACCTGGTCTGGCCTATATGTGACTCCAGACCCAGAGCCATGTGGGTGACTCTAAACTGCCCTCTGAAATGGCCTAGCAGCCACTCTCTTCAAGGGCAATTAGGGATGGGCAACAAAGGCTGGCCATTGTCAGCGATGCTCACACGCCAGGAAAGAATTTTTAAAAAAATTCTCATCTTTCTTTTCAAATCCCCTCATGGTTTCATCCTTCCCTGTCTCTGTTACCTACCAGAGTCCTCCAACCCTCTGAAATCTCCGCGTTCCTCCAAGTCTGACCTTATGCACCTCCCTGATTTTGATTGCTATGCCATTAGCGGCTGTGCCTTCAGTAGACGAGGCTGTAAACTCTGGAACGCCCTTCCTGAACCTGCCTCCTTTAAGGCTCTCCTCAAAACCTGCCTCTCAGACCCCACATCTGGTCACCTGTCCTAATAGCTCCTTATGTGGCTGGGTGTCAAATCCTGTTTGAAAATCCGGCTGTGCAGCACCTTGGGATATGTTGCTGCCTTAAAGGCGCTATACGAATGCAACTTCCAGTTGTTGTTCGCAGCCAATCAATTATTCCTGAAGTGAAATCACTGTGGGTAACACCCTCCCTGCGTAATATTTTTTCCACCGGCTGCGCTCTGTTCTTCAGAGGGTCAGTTTGGACTACGTTAAAGGTGCCATGTAATGGCAGCTTGCCGTTGTTAAGTGGATGGAAACTCAAGGTCATTGTGTTCCACAAGTGTCACTCTTTACTACAGCTCTTGCTCAGGGCATTAGCCCAGCAGAGCTGACCCTGCTCTAATACTAAATACGATGGGCCTGACTACACTGCCTATACACCCGCCTGGGTACAAGCTCCACACTGCACCAATTTACCTAGAGGTGGGCTTGAGGATGCAGGCCTGTCTGTGGGTGTTGTACAGGACACCTTTGTCCAGATCCATCTTCTAAGGCACTTGAGGAACAAAGGGCAGCCAGTGAAGAAGTATTACGCAGCGAAGGTGTTACGGCGGTGATTGCACTTCAGAGGCGATTGATTGGTTGTGAACGGCAGCGACAACAAGGAGTTGCATTCATATAGCGCCTTTAGGGCGGTGGCACATCACCAGGCGCTTCGCAGGCGTGACTGTCAGCCCGAATGTGACACGGAGCCACATGAGGAGATATTAGGACGGGTGATGAGGGGAGCATTTTAAGGAGCATTTTTAAAGGAGCATTGAGAGGCCCCGAGGCAGAGGGGGTTAAGGAGGGAATTGCAGAGCTTGGGCCTCGACATTTGAAGGCACGGCCACCAAAAAGGAAGCAATTAAAATCGGCGATGCTCCCAGAGGCCAGAATTGGAGGGCTGCAGGGATCTGGGAGGGTTGTAGGGCTGGAGGAGCTTACAGAGACAGGCCTTTACCATGACCTGAGCTTGTGAACAGTGTGAAAAGAACGCAATCTTTTTTTTATTTCGCAGCTGCCCTTATGTAGTATATACGGGGACGGGCAATAAACGCTGACCTTAACGTCGTGTATATGAGGATGGGGAAAAAAACGCTGGCATTGCCAGCGATGCCCGGTTTCCATGAATGGATCAGAAAAGTTACAGCTTCCCCATACATTTTGGAGGAAATTGACTCTCAAAACACGTTAAAAAAAAAAAATTCAATTTGTCAGATAACACAGGCTAATTCAGTCTGATTTTGAAAATGCAGCCTAATCCAGCACAGCATTAGACAATAACATTGATGGCCACTTCAGTGAGATTACTTCAGTGATGTAACAGGGTGCTCAGGTATCATTTCCTCTTTCAATGAAAAAGCACTACATCCTGCATCCAGAAGCATTACAGTAAGTGACACACTGTACTCTGCCCAGAACCACTACTTGGTATTACTTGCAATCCGACTGTCACTAACTCAACTCAATCTCCCCGCCCATCCAGCTCCGGCATGATCTGCAACAACATTCAGGCTCTCCTTGTATATTCAGCTTCGCTGGATTTGGATGGGTCAGGTTTCTTTGTGGGGTACCAATACTGATCGTCCGACAATAATTCACATTATTTTTCCAAGTGTCACATTGCCCCACCTATACCTCACACTCAAACCAGGTAAACACGCAGTGCTCCAGATGTTGTGCCGGGGGAGATTTGGCAGAGGAAACAGATTAAAGATAATTGGCAAAAGAGTCGGAGGTGACAAGGAGGATTTTTTTTTAATATAAGCCGTGAGCTTTAAGATGCGGAGGGCACTGCTTAAAGGGGTGGTGGGAGCAGATCTAATAGTATTCAAAAGAGATCGGAATAACTGATTAAAGGGGAGAGGATTGCAGGGCTGTGTGGAAAGCCGAGGGAATGGAGCTATTTGAATAGTTCTTGCAAAGCTGCATGAGGGGCTGAATGGCCTCCTTTTGCGCTGTAACGTTCTACACCCTGAGTTATCCGGATGGTGGGATTTCCCTTCCCCCAACACTCCCCATCCAAAGAGTCGGTGGGCAACACATCCCCACCGGCTCCGAGTGCCCCACGGCCATTTCACACTCGAGTAAGCGTCAATTAAGCTGAGGGTGGGACTTCCACCCCTCGCTCAGGGGGGAAGCCCCGCCTCAGAGAGCTGTCGGCCAATCGGATTGGCTGGCGGCCCTCCAGTCCCTGCAACAACAGGAGCTGCAGTGGACTGAAGAGGAACTTCGGGACGATCCCTGAGCCTAAATCCCGGGGACCAGAGGGCAAGGTAAGGTTGAGGGGTCCCAGGGCTGGGAGGGTAAGGAAGGCCTGGGTGAGGCGGGGATGGGGGGGGATGGGTGGGGTGCAAAGGGGGTGATTGGGGTGTCGGGGGAGAGGCTGGGGTGGGGAGGGAGATCCAGTGGCTGCTGGACATTAAGGGGAGGGTGCCCAAAGTCAGAAGCGGGCTTCTGATGGAGATGCCCCCACCCCCAACCTCCCCCTTCCCGCCTGATGCCTGAGCCCGTTCACTTTCAGGCTCCCCTCACACCAGGTACATCCTCCCGCCAGCCAACAACCGGCCACTTAAGGGCCCCAACTGGCGCAAGGGTGGGTGCAAGGCCAAGAAAAGAGAAAGAATGTGTCCTAGCTGGACAGAAGCAGGAAGTGAGATCAATTCCTTTCAAAAACTAGTATTCGGAGAGATGACTTGTGGTAAGTGTAGCGTGCAAGTGATTTTGGGCCTATGGTTTCCAAAACTCTCCACCACTGGGGGTTTTCCTCACCCCTCATACCCGGTTTTGCTGAACGTGGACAGAGGTTGATTGCTTTGAGCAGTCAAGAGCTCCATTCTCATTGTGTCATTTTTTTTTATTCATTCGTGGGATGTGGGCGTCGCTGGCTGGGCCAGCCTCTATTGCCCATCCCTAGTTGCCCTTGAGAAGGTGGTGGTGAGCTGTCTTCTTGTCTGTGTGGTGTAGGTACACCCACAGTGCTGTTAGGGAGGGAGTTCCAGGATTTTGACCCAGCGACAGTGAAGGAACGGCGATATATTTCCAAGTCAGGGTGGTGAGTGGCTTTGGAGAGGGTGGTGTTCCCATGTATCTGCTGCCTGTGGCCGAAAGTTTGGTGAAAGAGTTAAGCATTAATGAGTTTAAAGGAAAAAAGGGAGGTAAAGAGCTGCAGATGTTGAGGGAGGGAATTCCAACCCAGACAGCTGAAGGCATGGCCGTCAGTGGTGGAGCAATTAAAATTGGGAATGTTCAAGGGAACAGGATTAGAGGAGCACAGATATGTTGGAGAGTTGTGGAGCTGGAAGGGGGTTACAGAGACGGGGAGGGGCAAAGGCATGGAGGGATTTGAAAACACAGATGAGAATTTTAGAATCGAGGTTTTGCTTGACTGTGAGCACAGGGGTGAATGGAAAGTCTTGCTTAGGCAACGACAGATTTCTCTGTCTGGGTCAGGCACCAGCAGATTAGAAACAAAGGTCTCCAGTTCGTGTCTAATAGGGATGAGTAATGTTGATGTGGGAAGCCCAGTGTTTGAGAGTCTTGTTGGTTTTGCTGATAAGCTGAGGAGGTGTCAAGTGAAAGTGAAGGCTCTTCCAATCAGGTAATATCAGGGTCGGACGTTTGGCTGTGGACCACCTGTTGCTCCTTTGTCAGGGAAGCTTGGCAGAAAGGAAGCCAAAAGGGTGGTTGGAGTGAAATAACCGAAAGCTAATGGGGAAGAGAGATGCGCTGTGTGAAATAGCACAGGGCTGGGAGCACATTGATCTAGGGAGACATTTGCGAATGTCTTGCTCATGTGACTGAATATTAGAAAGAAAGAACTTGCATTTACTTAGTGCCTTTCACAGCCTCAGGATATCTCAAAGTGCTTTCCAGCCAACGAGGTGCTTTTGAAGCGTAGGAAATGCAGCAACAAATTTACTCTGAGCAAGCTCCCGCAAACAGCAATCTGATAACCAACAGTGTTGTAGGGTAACAATATTGGCCAGGCTGCCAGAGAGATGCCACCTGCTCTTGTTCTAAACAGTAACTATGGCAGTTTTTACATCTACCTCAAAGGGGCAAGTGGCTTAATGGTTCACATGAAAGACAGCACCTTCAAGAGTGCAGCACTCCCTCGGCACGGCACTGGAGTTTCAGCCTAGATTTTGTGGTCAAGTCTCTAGAGTGGGATTTGAACCCTCACCCTTCTGGCTCAGAGATGAGGTTGCTGCCCACAGAAGCTCTAATTAACTCAGGGTCTTTTCTTGAAGGGCCAAATGTCATCCTCCTGCTCCTATTCCTTATGTTATTATGTAGTCTGGCACTCTCTTCATTCACTTGTTGAATGTAGCAATAGCAGCTTACCTGGGGTTCAATAGAATTTATAATACCTGTACAACAGCCGCCTCCAGCAATATGCTGTGTTCAGTGGCTGACACATCCTGACTAAATCATGTGAGCAAATGTCACTTTGGCACCGTTTGCGCCAAACTGCTGTGAGAGATTTAGCATCATCTACGAGCTTTCTCATGCAGCAAGGCCTGGACAATGTCCAGGCTTGGGCTGACAAGTGGCAAGTAACATTCACGCCACACAAGTGCCAGGCAATGATCATTTCTAACCATCACCCCTTAACACTCAATGGCATTACCATCACTGAATCCCCCACTATCAACACCCTGGGGGTTACCATTGACCAGAAACTGAACTGGACTAGCCATATCACTACTGTGGCTACCAGACCAGGCCAGAGACTAGGAATTGTGCAATGAGCAACTCACCTCCTGACTGATTAGTTTGTGTTTCGCGTTCCACATTCCCATCTACCCCCGATAACCTTTGATTCCCTTGCCTAACAAGAATCTATCTACCTCTGCCTTAAAAATATTCAGTGACCCCACCTCCACCTGAGGCAGAGAGTTCAACGCTGAGAGAAAAACATTCTCCTCATCTCTGTCCGAAAAGGGCGACCCCTTATTTTTAAACAGTGACCCCTAGCTCTGGACTCACCCACAGCAGGTAACATCCTTTCGCCAATCACCTTGTTAATACCGTTCAGAATCTTACCTACTTCAAACAAATCACCCCTCACTCTTTTAAACTCCAGTGGGAACAAGCCCAGTCTGTCCAACCTGTCCTCATAAGACAACCCAGTCGTTCCAGGTATCAACCTAGTAAACCTCCTTTGAACTGCCTCCAGTGCATCTACATCCTTTCTTAAATAAGGAAACCAAAACTGTGCATAGTAATTGAGGTGCGGTCTCACTAATGCCCTCTAGAACTGAAGCATAGCATCCTTACTTTTATGTTCAATCCCTCTTGTAATAAAGGATAGCATTCTAATAACCTTTTTAATTACTTGCTGTACCTGCACACTAACTTTTTGTGCCTCATGCAAGAGAACACCTAGATCCCTCTGCACCTGGGAACTCTGCAGCCGTTCTCCGTTTAAGTAACATTCCGCTTTTTTATTCTTCCTGCCAAAGTGAACAACTTCACGTTTCCCCACATTATATGCCATCTGCCAAATCTTTTGCCCACTCACTCCGCCTATCTATATCCATCTGCAACCTCCCTATGTCTTCTTCACAACATCCTTGGTTGGCACAGAAGGCGGCTGTTTGGGCCACTGAGTTGATGCCGGAATGTAGGAAGGGGGTTACACAAGAGCTCAATGTCGTTTCATTGGCCGTCCCAAGGCTCTCACTAACACACTGCCCTTGCTTGTGGGCAGGAGAAAGGCAGGCACAGTTTGAGATAGGAGGCTGCCAGCGGAAGAAACCAAATAAGGATGCACACTGGTGTGGGCAGCAGCATAATCGTGGCAGGAGGCATTGCTGGAGAAGACTGTTGTGCAGGGTTTCCTCACATCTTAGCCCCTCGTGCCCCGCTTACTTCCATCTTGCTCTAGGTAACAAATTACGGTTCAACAGTTACTTCTCTGTCCCCTCATACCATGAGCTAACACTTGTCCCCACTTTTTCCTTTCCGTTGTTGTGGAGATCCCTCTGCCATTTGAACAAAAGGTGTAGCCAGTTTTGCTAAGGTTCAGCATCACTAAATCTCCTCCCAGAAAGCACCAGTTCCACACTAGTACCACAAAAGGCTAGGCTGGAAGAGTGAAAATTTAAAAAAAAACTTGCATTTATGTAGTACCTTTTATGACCTCAGGATGCCTGAATTCATTTTACAGCCAATACTTTTGAAGAGTTATTGTAATTCAGGGAAACAGCAGCCAATTCATACACTGCAACGTTCCAAAATGAGATGAATGAGCAGATAATCTATTTTAGTGCTATTGGCTGAGAATGATAAATATTGGTCAAGGCATTGAGGAAAATTGTCCAGTTCTGCTTTGAAATAGTGCCATGGGATTGTTTCCAACCACCTCAGAGACAGGGCTTCATTTTAATGTTTCAGCTGAGGAGTTGTTATGTACTGAACCTCTGGCTGCCATTGTGCAGGATGTAGGGCCGGAGGAAGTGGATATCATAGGCTTCTGCTGGTCAGAGGGTGAGATCTTACACTAGCTCCGCAGTCGAGGACCCAAGCTACCCGTGAAGGCAAACATGAGGAAATGCTGGGTGGAGTACCAGTGACTTTGTGCACAATGGCTCAGACGTATTGGAGGAAAGTTGGGATTTTTCACCGAGTCCAATATAGACGGCTCCATGAAGGCGACAATGGTGCCCACCATGTCCGTGACATCTCTGACAGCTTCCATGACCATTCACGTTGCTGCCATGGAAACTCAGGGATTTGCCAACCTTCATTAGGGGATTGCCAACCTCAACAGGGGCTCCCAACGCCTCACATCAATCCTGCACCCTATTTTCACCTGAAGACGTACAAGTGCTGAGGACTTCATGCCAGCCACTCTGCCAGCGTCCTTATTAATGCCAAACATCTAGCTGGACCAGAGTGACTGGCCCGTGTCCAGACAGCTCTGTAATGTGGCCTGGCCATTAAAACCCAGAGGTGCTGGAAGTTGCCTACAATGACCATCTGATGGAAGCTCAATGGCCTTCCATCTCACAGGCAGTAGCCACCGGGACTTTAACATACTTTAAAATGTCCATACGAAGGATTCCTAAAGTTATGTAGGCTCTGACTGGCAACATTACTCAAAGATTTTTTTCTGAATCCCAACTGAATTCTACTCAGGGCTTACAAGATACTTATTCATTCACCAATCCCGTACACTTCCCTTGGCCGAGTTGGCACCTACCTTCTGTGAAGCATTCGTCTGGTTCCACAGCCTCCTCTGTTTGTTCTGAAATGTGCTCGTCATCATCCCCTTTGCTCTTCATGTCCACAGTACTTGCTTCAGAACAACTGGTTAGGTCATCCATCTTCTGGAGAGAGAAGACAAGCACATATCACACTAACTGGATCCATCAACAGGAACTCAGCTATACTCCTTTCAGTTAAAGGCTCATTATGGGACACTCTTCTGAAACACTGTGAGAGCTTTGATCAACAAGCCTGTTTGTATGGAACATAACACTATCATAGACCCTTCAGGTCAAATGGGATGTTTCTATGCTGTACGCACTATGTGGTATAATTCCAGGTAAGTTTTGCTTGCATTGAGGTGCATGGGGAGGTGGTGGCATTCTTCGTATTGTCACTGGACTAGTAATCCAGAGAACTAGGTCTGGGGACCTGGGTTCGAATCCCACCACAGCAGATGGTGGAATTTGAATTCAATAAAAATCTGGAATTAGAAGTCTAATGATGGCCATGAAACCATTGTTGTAAAGGGTGGCATGGCTGGGGTATTAAATGAACACTTTGCATCTGTCCTTCCCAAGGTCAAGCTGCAAGAGGAAGTAGTTCAGACATTTGAAGGGTTTCAAACTGATGAGCACAAGGACCTGCCAAGGGATAGGCCTAACTGGGCTATGTAAAGAGAAAAATATGACTTGCACTTATACAGTGTCTGCCATGACCTTGGGACATTCTGAAACACTTTACAGTCAATGTGTTTCTGAAGTTTAGTCCCTGTTGTATTGTAGGAAATGCAGCAGTCAATCTGTACATAGCAAACTCCCATAAACAGCAATGTGACCAGATAAAAACAAAAAAACTGGGGATGCTGGAAATCCAAAACAAAAACCGAATTACCTGGAAAAACTCAGCAGGTCTGGCAGCATCGGCGGAGAAGAAAAGAGTTGACATTTCGAGTCCTCATGACCCTTTCGCATCGGCGGAGAAGAAAAGAGTTGACGTTTCGAGTCCTCATGACCCTTCGACAGAAGGGTCATGAGGACTCGAAACGTCAACTCTTTTCTTCTCCGCCGATGCTGCCAGACCTGCTGAGTTTTTCCAGGTAATTCTGTTTTTGTTATGTGACCAGATAATCTGCTTTTAGTGCTGCTGACTGAGGGGTGAATAATGGCCAGGGCACTGGTGATAACTCCCCAGAACTTCTTCAAATTAGTGCCATGGGATTTCTTATGTCAACCTGAGAGGGTTCACAGGGCCTCAACAGGGCCTCAGTTTGCTTGAAAGATGGCACCTCCAACAGTGCAGCACTCCCTTCATATTGCATTAGAGCATCAGCCTACATTTTGTGTTCAAGTGCCCAGAGTGCAACGTAAACCCAAAATCTCTGGCTCTGACACTGGAGTGCTACTAACTGAGACACAGCTGACACCTCCTCATCAGCCTGCCAGAGTCAGGAGCTCTGATACATGGCAGGCAGCACACTTTAGCAAGGCTTTTCCTACTGCAGCAGCTGGCCAAGGCTTCTTTAGCAGCACCACCCGAACCTACAACCTCCGCCACCTTGAAGGGCACGGGCAGCAGGCACATGCCAGCATCAGCATCTGCAAGTTCCCCTCCAAGTAATACACCATCCTGCCTCAGACATTTATCATCGCTACTGGGTCAAACTCCTGAAGATCTCCCGCTAAACAGCGCCGAGGGTTTACTGGCACTGTATGAACTGCAGTGGTTCAGGAAGGCCGCTCAAGGACAATTCATTGTCGGTTTTCCTGCCTTATTGAAAATGGCTATTTCTTGAGTAGAATGGTCTGTTTTGCGTTCTAACGTGGCTGTGAGGCCAGTCTGCAGAGTGAATGGGCTTTCTACAGCGTAGGCAAGGGAGAATTGCCTGATTTTGTAGGGGCAACCCAGCCTTTCTAGCTTGCCTCTTGCCCTTTGCTGCCTGTATTCTTTGCTGTTCAAAAGGAAACACTACTACTTGCGATTGCTCCCCAGGGAGTTCATTCTTGTTCATTTTTCCCCCAGCCTGTGGTGGACGTGCCACACTTCCTGATGTTCACCATAAGGGGGTCCTTGAGCCTTAATCCCAGCTGACCTCACAGGGGGTGTCCAAGTTTAATTTAATGACCACCTTAGGGATTTTATTGTCAGTCGTACATACTGCATGTCCATTCCACCTGGGCTGGACAGGCTCCACCATGAGTGCTTCAATTCCAGATGTTTCCGCTCTTTGAGGTACCTCGGTACTGGACGCTATGTCCTCTCATTTGAGGCCCATGATATTCCGAAAGCACCTCATGTGGAATCTGTGCAACTGCTTAACATGTCTGGTGATCGTAGTCTATGGGTGGAATTTTCCATGCCTGGTGTCAGGTGTCATGGCGGGCGTGAGTGGACAATATGGCGGCAAGGCCAAAAATTGGTTTCATGACATTGTGAACCAGTTTGTGATCGTCCACTCCACCCGTCAAAGGCCAGCACGTTGGGAACCTCATTGTAATATATCTGCAAATCATTATGAGCCCAACTCACTGGAATCACCCCCCTCCCCCCACCCCTCCCCCCCTTTCAATGCTGGATCATTGGAGCAATCAAGCCGATGTGTTTCACAACAGCGTTTGTAAGGTGTGCACCTGGTGAGCTGCACTCCGGGGGGAGCTCGGGGGTGAGCGCACAGTAACGCTGCGCAGCGCTTGCGAGGGTCACATGTTGGACCTCAAGGTTGAGGTGCCGTTCGTTCAGGCAAGGGCACAGGCAAGTCGCATTTCCCCAGCTGGCTGACAGTGTGGTGCCAGCGCAAGGGCTGCGCTGTGATTGATGCGAGATGGGGGGTGGGGCAAGGGCTACACTACGTTTGAGGTGAGATGGGGGGTGGGGCAAGGGCTGTGCTGTGGTTGATGCAAGATGGGGGGTGGGGCAAGGGCTGCGCTGTGGTTGAGGTGAGTTGGGTGGTGGGGCAAGGGCTGTGCTGTGGTTGAGGTGAGTTTGGGGGGTGGGGCAAGGGCTACACTGCGTTTGAGGTGAGATGGGGGGTGGGGCAAGGGCTGCGCTGTGGTTGAGGTGAGTTGGGGGTGGGGCAAGGGCTGTGCGGTGGTTGATGCGAGATGGGGGTGGGGCAAGGGCTACACTACGTTTGAGGTGAGATGGAGGGTGGGGCAAGGGCTGCGCTGTGGTTGAGGTGAGTTGGGGGTGGGGCAAGGGCTGTGCGGTGGTTGATGCGAGATGGGGGGTGGGGCAAGGGCTACAGTGCGTTTGAGGTGAGATGGGGGGTGGGGCAAGGGCTGCGCTGTGGTTGATGCAAGATGGGGGTGGGGCAAGGGCTGCGCTGTGGTTGAGGTGAGATGGGGGGTGGGGCAAGGGCTACACTACGTTTGAGGTGAGATGGGGGGTGGGGCAAGGGCTGCGCTGTGGTTGAGGTGAGATGGGGGGTGGGGCAAGGGCTATACTGCGTTTGAGGTGAGATGGGGGGTGGGGCAAGGGCTGTGCTGTGGTTGAGGTGAGATGGGGGTGGGGCAAGGGCTGCGCTGTGGTTGAGGTGAGATGGGGGGTGGGGCAAGGGCTACACTGCGTTTGAGGTGAGATGGGGGGTGGGGCAAGGGCTGTGCTGTGGTTGAGGTGAGATGGGGGGTGGGGCAAGGGCTGCGCTGTGGTTGAGGTGAGATGGGGGATGGGGCAAGGGCTGCACTATGGTTGATGTGAGATGGGGGGTGGGGCAAGGGCTGCGTTGTGGTTGAGGTGAGATGGGGGATGGGGCAAGGGCTGTGCTGTGGTTGAGGTGAGATGGGGGGTGGGGCAAGGGCTGCGCTGCAGTTGAGGTGAGATGGGGGTGGGGCAAGGGCTGTGCGGTGGTTGAGGTGAGATGGGGGGTGGGGCAAGGGCTGTGCTGCGGTTGAGGTGAGATGGGGGGTGGGGCAAGGGCTGCGCTGTGGTTGAGGTGAGTTGGGGGGTGGGGCAAGGGCTGCACTATGATTGATGCGAGATGGGGGTGGGGCAAGGGCTGCGCTGTGGTTGAGGTGAGTTGGGGGGTGGGGCAAGGGCTGCGCTGTGGTTGATGCGAGATGGGGGTGGGGCAAGGGCTACACTATGGTTGAGGTGAGATGGGGGGTGGGGCAAGGGCTGCGCTATGATTGATGCGAGATGGGGGTGGGGCAAGGGCTGCGCTGTGGTTGAGGTGAGTTGGGGGTGGGGCAAGGGCTGCGCTATGATTGATGCGAGATGGGGGTGGGGCAAGGGCTACACTATGGTTGAGGTGAGATGGGGGGTGGGGCAAGGGCTGCGCTGCGGTTGATGCGAGATGGGGGGGTGGGGCAAGGGCTACACTATGGTTGAGGTGAGATGGGGGTGGGGCAAGGGCTACACTATGGTTGAGGTGAGATGGGGGTGGGGCAAGGGCTACACTATGGTTGAGGTGAGATGGGGGTGGGGCAAGGGCTACACTATGGTTGAGGTGAGATGGGGGTGGGGCAAGGGCTACACTGCGGTTGAGGTGAGTTGGGGGTGGGGCAAGGGCTGCGCTGCGGTTGATGCGAGATGGGGGGTGGGGCAAGGGCTGCGCTGCGGTTGATGCGAGATGGGGGGTGGGGCAAGGGCTGCACTGTGGTTGATGGTAGTGCACAAGCAGGTGCGGGAGGTGGGGGGGGGGGGGGGGGGCGGGGGGCGGGAAGCTGCCATGCATTGGGGAAACCTTGTATGAAGTGACCATTCCTCCACAGCTGAGACAGTTCAGACACAGCTACATTAATGTGCTTGGAGTCGGGCCTCTGGCTTATCTGCCCACTCAAGCAACTCAGAGGCATGAAAATGCCACCAAGTGCTCCAGAGCTTTTCACCCCTTGGGCACAGACTGCAAACTAATGAACGTTTTAATGGACTGCAGAACAATTGGACAACTGTGCACATTGTACAATCTCCTTGCTAAAGCTGGCCATGAAGCAGCTCGCAGCTCCTTGCAATGTCATCATCCCAGCTTGGACCAGTCTCCCCCATGGTTCAAACTAACAGAGCAGCCTTGATGCATCTCACACTTTGGTGGAGCAGACCATCGGGATGCTGAAGATGTGGTTCTGGTGTCTGGACCTGTCCAGTGGAGCCCTGCAACTCAGTCCACAGAGTGCGTCACGCATCATGGTCGTCTGCTGTGCCCTTCACAACCTGGCGCTCCAATGGGGAGAGGAGCTGGCTTGTCCAATACAAATCGAGCATAACCTCCTTGTTCCTGTACTCTATATACAGGATACTGTACGCTTTATTGACTGCTCTCTCCACCTGTCTTGCCACCTTTACTGACTTAGGCACATATACACTTATGCACATACACACCCAGGTCCCTCTGCTCTTGTGCACTCTTCAGAGTTGTACCCCTTATTTTATATTGTCTCTCCATGTTCTACCTACCAAGATGAATCACCTCACGCCTTCGTACATTGAACTTCAGCTGCCACCTATCTGCCCACTCCACCAACTTGTCCATATCCTTTTGAAGTTCTACACTGTCCTCCTCATAGTTTACTATGCTCTACAATTGAAAGATCTGGATCATGTCCCACCACCCTTTCAACTTTATTTCCTCATTTCGATTTTCCAGGGTTTCTCTGTATAAACACAGCGTGCTCAGTACTGGAAATATTGATTTCACTCCTTTCCAAAGCAATAATGACCTTTTGAAGGAAAAGAACATGCCAAGAATGATCTATCCTGTTTGGAGCTGGTGAAATTAGTTCCAACAAGAGCTGGATGGACCACTATACTCGCAAAAATCACAATCCATTGAATATACTGGTTTGTAAGGAGGGAATGGGCTCGGTAAATCGAGAATGAAATGGGAATCTCCTTCGGTTTTGTGGGGCTGGGTTATTAGAGGTCCCTGTGAGGAACAGAAAATCAATGGTGGGAGTTCTTGAGGGCAACTGTGGTTTATCAGCAAATTGATGTGGGGACACAGCCACGGGGGGGAATACCTCCTTTCAGAAAAATAGTTCACCAAAAATGTGCCAGCTGTGGTTGGTATTTTGGGGATTAGAGTCCAGGTCAATGCACAGGTATTAAAATGCCCAATGCTAGTCGTGCCTCAGTTAGTCGGTCCCACACCAGGAGACTTGAGCCAAGATTCCAGACTGACACAAGTCAGGAGTGTGATGGAATACTTCCCACTTGCCCGGATGAGTGCAGCTCCAACAACACTCGAGAAGCTTGACACCATCCAGGACACAGCAGCCCGCTTGATTGGCACCCCATCCACCATCTTAAATATTCACTCCCCCTACCACCGACGCACAGTAGCAGCAGTGTGTAACATCTACAAGATGCACTGCAGGAATTCACCAAGGGTCCTTCAACAGCACCTTCCAAACCCATGACCACTACCACCTCGAAGGACAAGGGCAGCAGATAGATGGGAACACCACCACCTGGAAGTTCCCCTCCAAATCCCTCACCGTTCTGACTTGGAAATATATCACCCTTCCTTCACTGTTGCTGGGTCAAAATCCTGGAACTCCCTCCCTAATAATGCTCTGGGTCTACTTACACCACATGGGCTGCAGTGGTTCAAGAAGGCAGCTCACCACCACCTTCTCCAGGGCAATTAGGGATGGGCAATAAATTCTGGCCCAGCCAGTGACACCCACATCCTATCAATGAATAAAAAATACACAGTGAAGTGTTGAGATGTTGCCTTTCAGATGGGATGTCTAAACCGAGGCCCACACTGCCTTCTCGAGTGGAAGCAGGAGATCCCATGTCGCTATTTGGATGAAGTACAGGACTCCTCAGTGCCCCTGTTATTTATCTCTCAGCCAACTTTACTGAAAAGAAGAGTTGCTGTTGCTTGTGGGACCTTGCTGTGTGCGAACTGGCTGCTGTATCTCCCCACATCACCACTGTGACTACACTTTAAGAGGTACCTCACTGACCGTCAAGCCTTTAGGGATGTCTTCAGGTCATGAGGGGCGTGGTGCAAATGCAAATCTATCTTTCTTTTTCCCTCAACCAAAGCGGGCCCACAGGTGTTGGGCTCAGACATCATTTCCCATGTTGGAATGGCAGGGATTTATCCATCCGTTTTGCGCTCCTTCGGGCAACTCATTTCCTAGTTGTCTCGGACACTAAGAGAGGGATAGGTTTGTGTCAGCCGTGGCTCAGTTAGTAGTGCGCTGCCTCTGAGTCACGCGGCTGTGAGCTTAAGTCCTACTTGAGTGACTTGAGCACAAAATTGGAGTCTGCCCCTCCAGTGGTATACAGAGGTCTCGACACCTCTAAACCACAGTCCCATCTGCCCTTCAGCCACATGTTCAGGATTCCTGACACTATCTTGAAGAGCAGGGGAGTTCTCCCTGCTGTCCCTCATCACTAAAAAAAAAACAGATTATCTGGTCATTATCACATTGCCGTTTGTGGGAGTAAGCTCGGTGCTAAATGGCTTCTCCATTACAGCAGTGAAACCCTTTAAAAGTACTTTATTGGCTGTTGTAGAGCATCTTGAGATGTCCTGTGGTCCTGAAAGGCTCTATCCAAATGGAAGATTTTTTTTTAATTGGCTGTAAAAACTTTGGGTTGTCTTGACGTTGTGAAAGGCGCTATATAAATGCAAGTCTGCTTTTCTTTTTTATCACTGAAGCGGGCCCTTCCCCTTAAAAGGCCAGGATTCCATTAAGACCAAAAGGGGGTGAACGAGATAATCAATTACTGACAACATTCAACATCTCATTTGTTAATGGAATGGGAGAATAGAATAGTGCGTGTTGAGGATGTGGCAGCCTAATAAGTGGACAATAGGAACAGAAGTGCAGCGATTAGAGCTTTTCAGAACTGATTAACCCTTAACCCCTCTCCTCATCTTCTTCATTTGATTCTATTCACAGGAAAGTGCTGATTGGAGGCAACATGGACAATGGATTTTGCCACTTGTCTATCATATGAGAGACAATGTGCTTTCCAACATCAAGTCCTGGAGGAGTCAATATTCCCTTCAGCTCTGAAGTGGCAAATGCCCCAATCACTTTCCCTGGCTCTTGCTGGCTACATCTCTCTGGCCTCCACATGTATCAAACTTCTCCCTCCCCACCTCCTCCTCCAGCCCCACTCCCTCAATGCTCCCAACTTCCCTTTTAGGCTAAGACTAACCCAACTGTTCCGATGCCCTCTTGTCCTCCCACCTTGCGTCCTTCAAAAAACCTGAGTTCATCCAAAGCTCTGCTACCTGTATGCTAATTCAGACTAATCCTCGTTCACCTCTGTGCTCTCAAATCGGCAACACCTGAATTTTTAAATGCTTATCCTTGTGTTCGAATCCGTCCATTGCCTCGCTCTTCCCCCTCCAGCCCTGCAGCACTCCGAGGTCTCTGTATTCCACCAGCTTTGACCCTTTGGTGGCCCTGTCTTCAGTTGCCTGGACCGTGAACTCTAGAATAACCTCCTTAAACCTCTCCACCTCTCCTTTAGGATGCTCCACCTGTCTTAAAATCTCCTTATGTGACTTCGTAACAATGTTCTTTTTTAATATTTGTTCTTGGTCTGTGGGCATCGCTGGCAGGGCCAGCACTTGTTTCCCATCCCTAAATGCCCTTGAACTGAACGGCTTACTGGGCCATTTCAGAGGGCAGTTCGGAGTTAACCTCATTGCTGTGGGTCTGGAGTCACATGTAGGCCAGACCAGGTAAGGATGGCAGATTTCCTTTTCTAAAGGGGCATTCCTGTTTGATAACACTCCTGTGAAGTGCCTTGGGAGGTTCTGTCGAAGGGTCATGAGGACTCGAAACATCAACTCTTTTCTTCTCCGCCGATGCTGCCAGACCTGCTGAGTTTTTCCAGGTAATTCAGTTTTTGTTTTGTGACCAGACTGATGTTTTCTTCAATGATGTTGATTGAGGGCTAAATAATTGGTCGGGACACGGGGGATTATTACCCTGCACTTCTTCAAAATAGTGCCATGGGATCTTTTATGGCTGCCTGAGAGAGCAATAGGGACGTTGATTTAACATCTCACCCGCAAGATGGCACCTCCAACTGTACTGCACTCCCTCAGTACTGCACGGTGAGTGTCAGCCTAGATTTTCTGCTCTGATCTTTGGAATGGGACTTGAAGTCACCATATTATGTCTTGAAGGCACATGTGCTACCAACTGATTAACAAGTGATACTTCCCTTGTGCTGACGTAGCCCCTTGAATCCCCAAGTCATTTTACTGGAGTTAGAATAAACAACATGGATTAAGAGGGGTAAAGAAATGTTAAACAAACCACGCAGAAGCCTCAGGAGAGGTAATAAAATGCTTGTTTTCTAAAAAAAAAATGCCCTTTGAAGGTGGAAAGGGAATTGGAGCGGTGGGGGTGGGCCGGGTTAGAGGAGAGGGGAATTCCGGAGAGAATGACTGGGACAGCTGAAGGCTCTGTTATCAATGGCCTCAATCCTCCTCTTAGCCTTCTCTGCTCTAAGAGGAACACCACCAGCTTCTCCAGTTGATCCGCGTAATTCCTCATCCCGGGGGCTGTTCTAATGAAAGTCTTCTGAACCCTCTCCAAAGCCTTCACATCCTTTCTAAAGTGGGCCACCCGGAATTGGATACAGTGCTCCCTCTGGGGCCGAGCGAGCGGCTTCCGTGCTCTCTGGTCAGAGTTTCCCGGGGCCGTTGGCGATGGTCTGGGAGGCAGAAAGGCTGGCAAAATATCGAAGGAAGGCGGCGGGTGGTGTGCCCCTTGGCTGCCTGCCATCATGTGTTTTGCCAGTGGTGGGAAAGGCAGCGGACAGCCCACTTGTCTGGAGGCCAATTGAGCCGCTTAAGTGGCCAATTAAGAGCCTTTCCTGCCTCCACTGGCACTCTACCAGCAGTTAATGTGCCCATCACCATGTGGGGGAGACAGCCAGGTAAACCCTGGGGGTCTCTCAGTGGTCTCTGGAACTGGGACCCTCCTTTCTGAGCAACCTCTGGCAAAGGCACCAGCCATCGGCACCAGACCCTTCCCCTCGCTGGGGCCTGCCTGCCTGGTCCAGGTGTCCCCAGACCTCTTTTACCTGGTGTGAGGGTGCATGGCCGTCAATGCACCCTCCTCCTCAAGGTGCAGTCCCAGCATTGGCCAGTGCTGCTGGTGGCGATGCTGAGGCCGGTGAGCTGCTGGCTCCCTGATTGGCCAGCAGCTCTTGGGGATGGCTGCTGTCCTTAACAAGCATAGCAACCCCATCAGCCACCATTTAATCGGCTACGGCTGGCAAAATGTGGCCCCAGGTCCTACAGTCCAATGCCCAGATTTCGAAAATGCCACCTTTATTTTACAAACAATCCAATCTACCTGAACAACATTCCTCTGGCAAATTACTCGAAATGCACCCCATGAGGAATTAATGCAAGTTCCCCGCTCCCTTTGCAACACCTTCCTTCACTTCTTATGGTCCATGTGCCCTCCTAAAGCCAGTATCTCCCTCTTTGTTTTCAGAACTCCCATATTTCTGACTCTACATTCTCCCACACCCCCAGTAATCCCCTCGCACTTCCCCCGTATTCTCCCCAGCAGTTAGCTCTTCCCTCTGTGAACGTTTCTAAGATACTCCTCTATATCAGGAGCTCTATATCTGCTATGGATACTGTCCTTTCCAAGGATTGAAACACTTCAGCGGGATGGAAAGCACAATAGAAGGTCCGCAATGGAAGGCTGAGAGGCATTAATGCTGCCCAGAAGGAAAAACCAGTAAAAACTGGGATATAAGAATAATGGTCTGAACTGGTCTTGTGTACCTTAAAATGGAACACCAGTAAAAACTGGGAAATAAGAGTACTGGTCCAAACTGGTCTTGTGTACCTTAAAATGGAACACCAGTAAAAACTGGGAAATAAGAGTACTGGTCCGAACTGGTCTTGTGTACCTTAAAATGGAACACCAGTAAAAACTGGGAAATAAGAGTACTGGTCCAAACTGGTCTTGTGTACCTTAAAATGGAACACCAGTAAAAACTGGGAAATAAGAGTACTGGTCCGAACTGGTCTTGTGTACCTTAAAATGGAACACCAGTAAAAACTGGGAAATAAGAGTACTGGTCCAAACTGGTCTTGTGTACCTTAAAATGGAACACCAGTAAAAACTGGGAAACAAGTGTACTGGTCCGATCTGGTCTTGTATACCTTAAAATGGAACACCAGTAAAAACTGGGAAATAAGAGTACTGGTCCAAACTGGTCTTGTATACGTTAAAATGGAACACCAGTAAAAACTGGGAAATAAGAGTACTGGTCCAAACTGGTCTTGTGTACCTTAAAATGGAACACCAGTAAAAACTGGGAAATAAGAGTACTGGTCCAAACTGGTCTTGTGTACCTTAAAATGGAACACCGGTAAAAACTGGGAAATAAGAGTACTGGTCCAAACTGGCCTTGCATATCTTAAAATGGAACACCAGTAAAACTGGGAGATATGACTACTGGTCCGAACTGTCTTTTTCCTTCTGGGTGTGATTATTTAACAGGAACAGTAATCTTCCCTCATGCAGAGGCTAGCAATAGCGAGGGCATTTTTCTCCATGGTGGCGAGGGAGAACTGAAATAGACTGTAATCAAAGGCAGTTCGGGCTCCGTCAATTAAATACTTTGAAACACAATTGGATAAATATATGGCTCCAAGTGGGATTTACTGAGAAAAAGTTGTGAAGATCAAGTTCTGGGCAGACATCAGGAAGTATTTTGTTACAGAGAGGGCAATCAGCAGCTGGAGCTTGTTGCTATGACAGCTGATTGAGGAGGCAGTCGCGGACATATTTAGGGAACAGTCAGGTGCTGTAATGAAAGACGGTAGTGGTTGGTATTCTAGAAAGGAGAGAACAAATGGGTGGCCGGATCTTCTCTTTGTTACGTACAGGCGCAGATGATTAAATGCTCTATGGAATGCGATGGTTAGTGTGTGGTTGCCAAGGCCTTGGAACAGAACAGGACAGGCCAGGAGTGAACAACGTAGCGTGTAATGTCAGTTTTATACCCGAGGGCTGCTGGTTAGCCTCGGAGTCAGGGAGAAATTCCGCATTCTCCTGCTGCTGGGTTTGTGGTCGGTCTCTTCCACGCGTCAGGATGTTGAGTGGGCTAGGTGGAGTCTTTGAGGGCTGAAATTGTGTATCTGTATCATGTTCTGTCTGCATCTTTGTAACTTAGGGGTTTTTGTGTTGTCCTGTTTCTGACATTGTGTGTCTGCATGTGACCTGTGCATTATTGTGACCACGTGTCTGTGTATTTCCTGTCTCTGATTATCTGTGTGAGTCTATTTTTCTTGTGGTTTCCACATGTGCGAGTCTTTGTAAATATAATGATGACATTCATTGTGTGTCTGTGTGTGATTGTGGTTGTGTCTGTGTGTATAGTAAATATGTGTTTGTGTAGGTGCGTTTGCAGACTTGATGCATAAGAGAATATAATGATTTCATTGGTCAAACAGGCACGTAGCGCATCAATTACTACCCCTGTCTCAGTTCATCTGCTGCTGAATTTATTTCCATGACTTTGTCACATCTAGACTTAACTTGCCTTTGTGTGGCCCATCTCCCACATTCTACCCTCCATTAACTTGACCTCATCAAAAACTCTGCTGCCCCTATTTTAACTTGCTCCAAATCCCATTCACCCATCACCTTTAAGCTCACTGACTTACATTGGTTTCCGGTCCAGCAGTGCCTCGATTTTAAAATTCTCATCCTTAATTTCAAATCCTTCCATAGCCTCATCCCTCCCATTTCTGTAAATCTCCTGCAGTCCTTCAAGAATTCTGTGCTCTTCCAAATCGGGCCTGATTTCTATCACTCCACTATTGGTAGAGGTGCTTTAAGTTGCCTAGGCCCTCAGCTCTGGAATTCCCTCCCTACACCTCTCAGCCTCTTTCTCTTCCTTTAAGATGCTCCTTAAAACCTACCTCATTGACGAGACTGTCCTAATATCTGATACATGACTTGGTGTCAAATTTTTGTATCATAAACTTTAGATTAGTCATGCGGAGCAGTGAGGAACAATCTGGAGTGGAGCGTTAGAATTGGAAGATGGCTAATTTCAATGGGGTGAGAAGGGATCTAGCCAAGGTAAAATGGAACCAAAGACTGACAGGAAAACCTTTAAAGGTACACTGCGTGCTCCTTATGGAAGACATACTTCAGGCACAGGCTAGGTACATTCCAGCATGGACGGAAGGAAGGAGAACAAAACTTTGGCTCCTCAGGTGATGAGGGAGCTGGAGATTATAAGGAAACAAAATGGAGGGTGTATGATGCATGTCCGGTGAATTCTTCAAGCGAGATCCAAGTCAAATACAACAGGTTGAGGGGGGCGGGGGCGGGGTCAGGGGGGGGGGTTAAGAGGAAAATAAGACTGGAAAAGAGAAAATATGAGAATAGTGTGGCAGTCAACATAAAAGACAACCCAAAAATCTCCTACCAACATATGAACAGTGAGGGGTAGAGTGGGTTCTATTAGGGACAGAGAGAGTGAGACATGTTTCGAAGTGCAGTGCAAGGCCAGGATACTTCATGAGTTCTCCGTATCGGTGTTTACTAAGGAAGTGGAATCTGACAAAAACAGAGTAGAAACGGAGAGAGCAGTGAAAATGGAGAGAGGGGAGGTACTGGAAAAGTTGGCTACTCTTCGCGTGGCTAAGTCACCTGATTCGGATGGCTTGCATCCCAGGCTGCTCAAGGAAGTGGGGGGTGGCAATAGCGAACTGTTGTTCAAGAAAGTGTGTAAGGACAGTCCGAGAAACTGCAGTTCAGTTGGCTTAATGTCAAGAGAGGGTAAGATTTCAGAAATCAGGGAAGAAGTCAACAGGAACTTGGAGAGGTTTGAGTTAATTAAGGATAGCCCACATGGATTTGTAAAAGGCAGATCGTGCTTGACCAATCTAACTGAATTTGTTGATGAAGTGACAGAGAAGCTTGATGAAGGGGCATGGAGGTGATGTTGTCTATAAGGGTTTTAAGAAAGCATTTAACAAGTTACCACATAAAAGGCTGGTTAACACAATTGAGGCTTATACAATGGAAGGGTCAGTGTATCTTGATTAACAAGCTGAAAGGTTTTTATCACTGCAAATCCGGCCTGGTGTACAAGTAATCTTGACCGTGTGAGTGAACAAATATTGCAGAGAACAAAATGACCATCAGAGCATTATAGCAGGCAACAGAAAGAATTCTTATAAAGAGGCTGGCCAAGTTTAGGGCTATGTGAGAATATTGGAAATATTCTCGCTAGCAAAACATTTTGCGCCGCTACATTGCTTTAAGAAACATCTCATCGTCAGGTTAAGCTTTTCAAGTTTTGTAGATTGTGTCAGCCTCGACATGTCTTCACTGTAAGAGTTACAGAGTGATCACCTGTGATGCAATTGCCATGGTAACACCTCGGCCTTCTTACATTAAACCCTTGCTGTAATCACACTTGTGCTTCATCGCTTGGTGGAAAATGAACAAGTGCACATCAGCCTCTTGTACCAATTCAAAGTTTTCAGTCAGGCTAAGAAGGTAATTGGTGCAATTCAGGTACAGTGCAATCAATATTCAGGTAACTCACTACAGAAACTCCACACCTGCAATCTTTTCCCTTTACCGGCTGTGTGAAGCTTGTGTCATGTCACCGTAGCCCCTCTGGCGAACCCAGGCACAACATGTGCTTTATTATTATGATGGGATTTGGGCGTTGTTGTCTAGGCCAGCATTTATTACCCATCCCTAATTACCCTTGAGGAGGCAGTGGTGAACCTCCTTCTTGAGCCACTGCAGTCTGTGCAGTGAAGGTGTTCGCACACTGCTGTTTTGGAGAGAGTTTGACCCAGCGAGAGTGAAGGGGCAGAGATATAGTTCAGGGTCAGGATGGGTGTGTGGCTTGGAGGGGAACTTCCAGGCGGTGGTGTTCCCACATGTCTGTTGCCCTTGCCCTTCTAAGTGGTGGAGGTCACAGGTTTGGAAGGTGCTATCGAAAGAGCCTTGGTGGGTTGCTGCAGTGTGCCTCGTAGATGGTGCACGCTGCTGCCGTTGTGCATCGGTGGTGGAGGAAGTGAAAGTTTCAGGTGGTCTTTGACCTGTCCCCTACATCAGTCACTGTAAGAGGCTGTTATGGGGTGTGCTTCTCATGTTACCCTTGCTGACAGTGTGGAAGGTCACTGATCATTTTCTCCTTCTTGTTTGAATACATCGTCCAGTCTAACAACAACAAAAATTTATATTCATATAGCACCTGTAACCTAGTAAAATATCCCAAGGTGCTTCACAGGAGCGTTTTCAAACACAATTTGACATGGAAGAGGAGACGTTAGGGATATTAGGTCAGGTGACCCATAGCTTGGTCGAAAGGCAGGTTTTAAAAAGTGTCTTAAACAAAAAGAGAGAGGTCAAGAGGTGGAAAGGTTTAGGGAGGAAATTCCAAAGCTTAGGGCCCAGGCAGCTGAAGGCCCGGCCGCCAATGGTATAGCAATGGAAATTGGGGGATGTCCAAGAGACCAGACCTGGAGGAGCGCAGAGATCTTGGGAGGTTGTAGGACTGGAGGAGGAAGTCTGGGGTGGGGGGGGGGGTCAGTGGTGGTTGTTGGTGGGGGGCATGGAAGGAATTGAAAATAAGGAAATGCCTTATTAAACACAATAACTCCAACTGGGGCCTTACCGGTGCTTTATAAAGGCTTAGCTTAATTTCCTTTCTTTTGCACTTGATTCTTTTATACCCTCTCTTTATAAAGACAAGGTTTCCATATGTTTTTTTTCAAACAGCTTTCTCAATTTGTCCTGTTTCTTTCAAAGATTTGTGAGCGTACTCCTCTAGGTCTCTCCTTCCCTGAATCCCCTTTAAATTTTTACCATTTAGTTTAGATTGCCTCTCCTCATACTTCCTACCAGGATACATGGCTTTGGCCTTATCTGCATTAAACTGCATTTGCCATGTGTCTGCCCATTTCACCATCTCTAGCATAAGCCAATAGGTGAAAGCTTCAGCAGTTTTGCTGAGGCCTTGGAATGATAGAACCGAGCAGTCTCTTACTTGGGCTATCTCTTACTTCCTCTTGATGGTCAGTGACCAGGAGGAACATAGAAATGTAGGACAATAAGAGCAGGAGTAGGCCATTCAGCCCTTCGAGCCTGCTCCACCATTCAATATAATCATGGCTGATCGTCTGTCTCAACAACATCCTCTCTTTCTCTCTCCATAGCCCTTGATGCCTTTAGAGTCTAGAAATCTATCTATTTCCTTCTTAAATATATTCAGTGTCTTGGCCTCCACAGCCCTCTGTGGGTGGAGAATTCCACAGGTTCACCACCCTTTGGGTGAAGAAGTTTCTCCTCATCTCAGTCGTGAATGGTCTACCCCATATCCTGAGGTGTTCTCGACTCCCCCAGCCAGAGGCAACGTCATCCCTGTATCCAGTCTGTCCACCCCTGTCAGAATTTTAGAGGTTTCAATGGGATCCCCTCTCATTCTTCTAAACTTTAGTGAATACAGGGCTCAGTCAGCCAAATCTCTCCTCATACGGCAATCCTGCCACCCCAGGAATCAGCCTGGTGAACGTTCGCTGCACTCCCTCTAAACTTTTCTTAGGTAAGGAGACCAAAACTGCACACAACACTCCAGGTGTGGTCTCACCAAAGTCCTGTACAGCTGCAGTAAGACATCCCTGTTCCTGTACTCAAGAAGGAGCACCATTGAACCCTCAGAGAAAATGGCTGGCTTTGGCAGCCAAAGGTATGGAGCAGAGGCACCGAGGGCAAGCAATTTACTTACACGCAAACAGAATTTGAAAGCAAACCACCCTCCCCTGAAGCAAGAAAACTGCGCTGCAGTGTTAGGGTGTGGGAGGATTAGGAAATCAAGAAATTTGCAGACAAATCCGATTTGTCTGCAGGTGGCTGGCAGCCAATTAGGCTTTACTGTAAAACGCTGAATGGCATTCTTCACCAGATCATTATCCCACTCATTGACAAAGAGTGAATCAGCACCAGGTTCACCTTTGTGTGGAATTATATTTAGCATAAATACTGTTCAGCGAGGAAAACACACCCAATAGTGCCCGGAGTGAAATCTTAAAAAGCTCAATTATGTTCCCTCATTTTAAAGATTTGCGTGATTCTAGGTTACATGGGAGCCTTGCGATAGAGGGAGACGTACACATTGGAAGTAGGGCTGTAACACTACAGGGATAATAATGTGACTCACAGAAAATTAGATGAATGGTCAGTTAATAGGTCTTCACTTGTGTTACTTGAGGGAAGAGCTTGATGCTCCCATTTGAGTAATAGTTTGGAACCTTAACAAGAGGAAGGGGCCTTCCAATCATGTCTCATTTGAAAAATTGCATTTGCAATACAGCACTGGCTGAATTATCAGTCTAGCTTACCTGCATAATGCCTGGAGGGGGGGTGGGTTTGAACCCACAGGTAAAAGCACTATCAACTGAGCCAAGTTTATACTTAAGGGGAGTGATGATGGATGAGGTGTGAATTACAGAGCTGTGGAAAGCATTGATGGTTGTGGGTAACCGAGAATTGAGCTTCCTCCCAAGTTACACTGAGCCATCTTCCGCTTTATCTGGGGGTTGAAAATGGACCGTGTCACAGGGACACAATGTACAATGTACAAACCTCTAGATAAAGGGGAAAAAATGTGCCCAACATCACCCTCATCTTGGTGGCCCCCTTTGTGTGTGGCTGCATCAAGCTGGGCGTAGACACATGGCACACAAAGACCAAGTGGCACTCCGTGCTGAGGTTCTACCTGTCCCTGGTGTTGTGAAGGATGGGTCTGGCCACACTGCCGCAGAACACTCCAAGTAGTTGGACCATGTGCCGTACCTCCTGTCCCGTACCTCCTGTCCCTTGTGGAAAAATTTATGCAGAGAAACACCTTTGACCATAAGTCTATCAGACAGTGGTTGGCAAGTAATGTCCTGTTGGAAAAGGAGATGGTAGATCATATTGGATGGTTCCCTGAGCAGACTGTCAAAGTCATTTGGCAGAATGCCTCTTCGCCAGAACTTTCCAATAAGCACCAAGACATACCTTGGCTGGTGGTGAGAAAGGCCCTCCCCGTCTGATCCTTCCTTCACCCCTTCCGCATATTGCTCTAGAGGTGGCTGTGCTGGGGAAGAGACTGTTGTTCACCTTCTTGTGGAATGTACCTTTGCAAAGAAGGTCTGGAGAGAGATGCAGTGGTTTTTGTTTTCACTCTGAGAAGCTCCATGACACAGGACTCTGTGCTCCACGGGCTGTTCCCAGGGACACACACCAAGACAAACATCAACTACAGCTGGAAGATCATCATTGGTGAAAGACGCTCTTTGGTTCGCCCGAAACTTGTTGGTCTTCCAGTGCAAAGAATTGTCCTCGAACGAGTGTTGCAGTTTGGCACATTCCAAGGTCCAGGACTACATGCTGAGGGATTCACTAAAGCTTAGGGCAGCTGCCACAATGGGGAAAGGTCGCTATCTAAGACCTTTCAGCCGTAGTGCACTGAAGGGCTGGGAATTGTATAGACCCCTCGGGCTGTATGACTCACATTGAATGTATGCAATAAATACTACATGTATCACAATTGCATTGAAGCACCTCAGGGTGCAGCATGATCAATGTAGACAAATTAAATACCATTGCATTGTCTGACTGTCTGTTATGACCATTTTGAAATGTCTGTAATGTTCCTTTGACTATACTGAAGCACCTCAGGGCGTAACATGATCTGTGTAGAAAGCTTGAATATTATTATACTTTTTGATGGCCATTTTGAAATGTTTTTCAAAATATTTTTCAGAAAGGAAAGTAACGCTGGGTTCCAGTTGGTGTGAAGTTGCCCTGTGGATCGTCACCCTGTGGATCTCTTGCTTAAGTACCTTGTGTGGGTAACTCCCAGGAAGTGAGACAGGTTGGGTAATGTCAGTGGTAGTACCGAACGCTTGATGCACCTTGAACTGCTTCTGTTCTTGTCCTGAAGTCCCTCGGGGTTGGAGGGAGGCGGGAGGCATGTCACACTTGGAAAATCAATCCTGCAGGTCAGGGTGGCGCTAATCTGACCTGATGGACGCAGATAGCTGACTCGCCGAAGTCAATCGGGGACCTTGATGAGGAGTCAGGGAAAGGGCTGAGGTAGGAAGGCATCGCATTATCACCGAGATCCCCACTTCATTTTGTGCGTCGCTTTGGAACTATTCATTGCTGCTGGGGCGACAGCATTCACACTGTTTAATGAGTCACATTATCAAACACAGTCTCTGCCAAGGGAGCCTTCGGGCTGAGCCAAACAAGGTGCTTGTTTGTCACAGGGTTATCAAAGGAAGCAAACCTTCCCTTTTACGGTTGCTCACACAGCCTCAGTAACATGACATCAAGCATTTGCTGATGTGTGAGGCCATGTTACTAAAAATACTGCGCTTTGTGTTTGTTTCTCATTTAAACTTTTGATCCCAGCTCCGTCACTAAACCCTCGCTAGCGTTCAGCCCTTGCCATGGAATGCCTGGATCCCTGACCCTGCTGGATGCTCAGGAATGCCACGAACGCTTATTCTGTTCAATGCAAAAAAAAAAGGATATTTTTACACTAAAGTCGTCTGGAAGGGCCGGCGTGAGTGTAGTGAGACTATCGTCCCTCATTTCCCTGACCTTTTGGATGACGCAGCCTGTATTTCACTTTTTCAAAAGGGACAGACACTTTGTGTGGGACAGCTCCATATCTACCACATAGGTTAAAAGCATTTCCTGTGATTTCTTTTTCCTGGTAAGTACTGTTATAAAACGCAGGCCTGGAGTTGACTAATCACTACTCTTTGATTTATATTGTGTTCTCTCTCACCCTTTTCAATCTTGGCCATGTCCCGCACTAACAACATGAGAACATAAGACATGGGAGCAGCAGTGCACCACAGGCCCATCGAGCCTGCTCCATCATTGGACGTGATCATAGCTGATCTTGGGCTTCGACCCCATTTTCCCTGCCCACTCCCCAGTGATTGCCTCAAAGACCAAAAATCTGTCTATCTCAGCCTTGATTCAGCAATGGAGATCCACAACCCTCTGGGGTAGAAAATTCCAAAAGATTCCCAACCCAGCCAGGGGAAATAACATCTAAGTAACTGCCCTGTTGGGGCTCTGCACAATCTTGAAGGTTTCGATGAGATCACCTCTCATTCTTTTAATCTCTATGAGATATTGACCAATTTACGCAGTCTCACCTAAGGACAACCCTACCATCCCAGGGACAAATCTAATGAACCTTCGCTGTCCTGCCTCCAATGCAAATATATCCTGGAGCCCAAAACTGCACACAATATCCCTGTTGTGATCTCTTCAAAGCCCTGTACAATTGTAGCAAGACTTCTTTATTCCTGTATTCCAATCCCCTTGCAATAAAGGCCAACATGCCATTTGCTTTCCTAATTGCTTGCAGCAGCTGTATGCTAACTTTGTGTTCCTTGTATGTGTACATAAAGTCTCTCTGAATATTGACATTTAGAAGTTTCACGCCTTTTAAAAAATATTGTACATTTCTATTCTGACAACCAAAGTGAATAATCTCACACTTTTCACATTATACTCCATCTGCCAGCTTGTCACTTGGCCTGTCTGTGGGCGGGATCTTCCACACCTGACCGCTGCCGGGATCTTCCACATCTGCCTGCTGCCGGGATCTTCCACATCTGCCCGCTGCCAGGATCTTCCACATCTGCCCGCTGCCGGGATCTTCCACATCTGCCCGCTGCCAGGATCTTCCACATCTGCCCGCTGCCGGGATCTTCCACATCTGCCCGCTGCCGGGATCTTCCACATCTGCCCGCTGCCGGGATCTTCCACATCTGCCCGCTGCCGGGATCTTCCATATCTGCCCGCTGCCGGGATCTTCCGGTCCCTGCCGCAGGTCGATGGGCTTCTGGCTGGGGTGCCACCTCACCCATGGCAGGCCGATGGATTTCTGGCTGAGGTGCCGCCTCGCCTGCGCCGGGGCCAGAAAATCCCGGCCTATGTCCTTTCAGCCTCTTTGTGTCCTCCTCACAGCTTGCATTCCCAGCCAGCTTTGTATCGTCAGCAGATTTTGACACATTACTCTCTGTCTCTTCACCTAAGTCATTAATATGGACTGTAGTTACCTGAGGCCCCAGCATTGACCATTGCGGCATTTCACTGGCCACAGCCTGCCAATATGAAAATGCCACATTTATCCCCACTCTCTGCTTCCTGTCTGTTAATCAATCCTCTATCCATGCTAATATAGCACCCTGAACTCCATGAGTCCTTATCTTGTGCATTAACCTTTTGTGTGGAACCATATCAAATGCTTTTTGGAAATCCAGGTACACTACATCGACTGGTTCCCCTTTATCTACCCTACTAGTTACATACTCAAAAAACCCTAATAAATTTGTCAAACAGGGATTTCCCTTTCATAAAACCTTGTCCTAATCATACTCTGCTTTTCTAAGTGCATTGTTAATAATTCCTTAATAATAAATTCCATCGTGTTCCCAATGATTGATGTCAGGATAACAGGCCTGTGGTTCCCTGTTTTCTCTCTCCCTCCTTTCTTGAATGGTGGTGTTACGTTTGCTGACTTCCAATCTGCTGAGAGTGCAGATACACCAAAATGAAACTGTGGCTAAAAAGATTACACTATGAAGACAGGTTCATAGGCTTGTATCTCTTTGAATATAAAAGGCCGATAAATATTAATATCCAGCCTATAAATATTAATCTCATGATCACAATTTCTAAGCAACAGTGCTCCTGTAATGCTATCACTCCCATTGTCTTTAGGGCTTTGAAATCAGGTCACCGGGCCACACTTTTTTACATACTGATTAGGATTGCTAATAAACCAGTACACAGTGATAAAGATCAATTAGAGTTTGCAATGACTTTATATTCACCAGCTCCCAACTAGATTACAAACTCCTCCTTGCAGACTGACTCGCTACAGAGGCAGCCGCTGTTACACTATTAAAACACTAATGCTGAAGAGAATGGTCTCCAAATGCTCTGAGGAACATAATAAGAGCAGAGGACCAGTTGAGGCTGCGCCGCCATTCATGGCTGATCTGTCTCAAATCCACTTTCCCACCCTTTCCCCATAGCCCTTGAGATCAAAAATCTGTCTTTCTCAAATCATTGGTACCTGGGGTGGGAGGGTTGTCCAGTATCAGTGAACCTATTCTCCATCACGCTTCAAAGGAGGGAATAAAGCTTGCATTTATACAGTACTTTTCATGGTTACCGGCGGTCTCAAAGTGCTTTACAGCCAAAGAGGTCGTGTTTTTGAAGTATAACCACCTTTGAAATGTAGGAAACACAGCAGCCCATTTGGGCACAGCAAGCTCCCACAAACAGCAATGTGATAATCTGTTTCTTGTGATGCTGAACGAGGGGTAAATTGACCAGGGCACTGGGGATAACTCCCTTGCTCACCTTCGAATTGTGCCATGGCACCTTTTACATCCACCCGAGCAGGCAGATGGGGCCTCGCTTTAACATGCCATCCAAAAACCGGCAACTCAGACAGCGCAGCACTCCCTCAGTACTACACTGGAGCGTCGGCTTTGATTCTCCTGCTCAAGACCTGGAGTGAGGCTTGAACCCAGGACCTTGCGATTTCAAAGGCAAGGGTGCTACCAACTGGGCCACAGCTGACGCTAAAAAAAATGGGAGGTGCAAAATCAACTCTCGTCTCGATTTTGCTCATGCTTTTCAGTGTTTCTGCTGGACGTCCCAATAAAAACTCAATAAAAAATATTGGTGCAAAGCTGGCCAGTGCTGGGTAATGAAAAGGTCGAGCCAAGTTGGTGCTTTTGAGAGAAAAAAATTTCTCACGTAACTCCTTTTTATCTAAACAGCCGGAAAAATCACAGCGCAGAACAGTGCAAGAAAAACAAATCATTTTCCCCATAGAACAGAAGCTGGTTTAAGCAGTCATTTACCAGCTGCTGGGCCACGTTCACCTGCTCTTGCTCTCATTCATGTTAAGTGGAGCAGATGAAAGCATCTGTCACGCCTTAACTAACACACCTGCTGCGCAGCGTGAGCCTGTGCAAGTCAAGTCAGGTTGGACAATGTCAGCTCTGAGGCACCACTTCCTGAATCCGCTGGCAGCTCTTTGTTACTGGATCATAGAATCTTATGGACACAGGAGGAAACTGCTAGGCCCACCAAGCTGGTGCTGGATCTTTGAAAGAGACGTTCAATTAGTCCCAGCACCCTGCTCTTTTCTGGTTCAAATGCTTATTTCATTTCATTTTGAACGTCATGATTGAGTCTGTTTCCACCATCCTCTCAGGCAGTGCTCTCCAGGTCGTAGCAACTCGCCGCATAAAATTTTGCCTTTGTTACTTTAAATCTGATTACCGGCACCGGGAAAAGTTCCTCTTTATCTGCTCTGTCAAAACATTTCAACATTTCAAACATCTCAGTTAGGTCACACTCGTCTCCAGGTAGCATTCTCAATTATTCCAGGGTGGCTCACCTGTGGGTTCGGCCATGATTATACGATAGGGCAAGGCGATGAGGCAGGCCCCAAGTCCACCTCAGCCAGATGGGGAAAGTCGAGCCCCATGCTCTTGGCAATATTCTGAACCACATTCTCGCCATGTAACCAACTGAGCTGGCTGGTACCCCCAAACATCCTCTTAACCTTCTTTATTTGAAGGAGAACAACTCTAGTTCCTCAACGTAACTGAAGTCATTTATCGCTGCTACACTTCTAGTAAATCTCCGCTGTACCCCCTCCTTTCTAAAGTGTGGTTGAATATAATGGCTGCAACTAGAAAGCCCCAATGAGATTCAATGGCCACCATCTCACCTTGATGATCAATGGCATTACCGTCACTGAATCCCCACTATCAACGTCCTGGGGGGTTACCATTGACCAGAAACTGAACTGGACTAGCCATATAAATACTGTGGCTACAAGAGGTCAGAGGCTGGGAATCGTGCGACGAGTAACTCACCTCCTGACTCCCCAAAGCCTGTCGACCATCTACAAGGCACAAGTCAGGAGTGTGATGGAATACACCCCACTTGCCTGGATGAGTGCATCTCCCACAACACTCAAGAAGGTTGACACCATCCAAAGCAGTCCACTTGATTGGCACCCCATCCACAAACATTCACTCCCTCCACCACTGATGCACATTAGCAGCAGTGTGTACCATCTACAAGATGCACTGCAGGAATTCACCAAGGCTCCTTCAACAATGTCTTCCAAACCCACAACATCTACCTCCTAGAAGGACAAGGGCAGCAGACAGATGGGAACACCACCACCTGGAAGTTCCCCTCCAAGTCACTCACCACCCTGACTTAGAAATATATCGCCGTTCCTTCACTGTCACTGGGTCAAAATCCTGGAACTCCCTCCCTAACAGCACTGTGGGTGTACCTACACCACATGGACTGCAATGGTTCAAAAAGGCAGCTCACCACCACCTTCTCAAGGGCAATTAGGGAATGGGCAATAAATGCTGGCCCAGCCAGTGAAGCCCACATCCCATGAACAAATTTAAAAAATAGAGAAACCTACAGTTCCCCATGGACTATGGCTAATTACCTACCTAAACACAGGGAGGGAGACCCTGACCATTTGACATTGCTCTTTGCATTAAAGCTAAGGTAAATCAATAAGCTGAGTACCAAGTGATGTGTTGAATAATTCAGTCATAACACCATGTCCTTTCCAATTATTAACAAGTACAATTACTTTCCAATACTCTGTAAGTTGATAATAAACTCCCCTTAAAAAGTAATCTCCACTCACACAAACATTTGGTTTGAGTGCACAGCCTCCAGAGAACATATAACTTTGTGTCACAGCCGTTTATAATGACTCTGCTATTGTGGCGCTTTCATTAGCAAAACACAGCTGCACGCCTCAATACAGCTGCTGAGGTGCGCAAATATTTGCCTGATGGTTACAACCTGTTCGCTGTGCAATGGCAGAGCTTCCCTAAACTATTGTTCCCCGGTCCGGCCTGTCAGTTTCACGTCAGTTTCAGAAAGATCAGCCAGCTGGACAGCCTCCTCTCCTTCCTGCTTCCTGGACGCTCAGGTCAGCTGGATGAGTGCTGGAGACGGAGGGGCAGGGATAAGTACTGCAGAACCCCCCGGCCCGATCTAAAAATAACGTACTGTGTTCCATCTTACATTGGCTCGTCTAATGAGACCTGAAGCCACAAGTCAGAGGATCATAGAATGGTCACGGAAGAGAAGGGAGCTGTTGGGTCATTGTGTCTATGCTAACTCTTGCCAAGAGCAACTCAGCCTAGTCTCCCTCCCCTGCCTCTTGCCTGTAGCTCTCTAATTTATTTTTCTCTTCAGATGCTTACCCAATTCCCTTTTGAAAGCTGAGATCGAACCTGCCTCCACCACCTTCTCAGGCACTGCATCCCAGATCCTAACCTCACGCTGCATAAAAAAGTTTCCCCTTATGTTGCCTTTGGCTCTTTTGCCAATTGAATCAGTGCCCTCTGGTTCTCAATCCTTCCACCCATGGGACCAGTTTCTCCCTATCTACTCTGTCCAGACTCCTCATGATTTTGAATCTCCTCTCAGCCTTCTCTTCTGCAAGGAGAACACTCGCAGCTTCTCTAATCTGTCCAAGTAACTTTAAGAAATGCATCTCAAAAGTTGCCGCTATGACATAAACTTAGCTCTGTGACCATCACACCACACTTCCATTGCATTTTTCAGGGTGTTTTATTCCAAGAACACAGCCTCAACATATTTATCAACTTATACTTGGAGGAACAAAGGAGCTGCTCTTTATAAAATGACCAAGGTCCATCTGGTTCACCTTCCACCATTTACACTGATAATGGTGTTCTTGACCAATCATAGCAATTATTCTCTATTGGTCTACAACAAAGTTGGACATGAGTTAAGCTACCTGCCGCCCGCCCACCCACACACCCATCCCAACCAAGTGGGAGAAACGTTTGGGAACCATAGTTCCAAAATCACCTAGTCTGGGCCTGGAGTCATTGACCAGCTAGATCAGATAATGATGGCAGGCTTCCTTCCCTGAAGGATATGAGAGAACCAGTTGAGGTTTTGTGACAATCCAACAACTTTGTGGTCACTTTTACTCATACCAGGCCCCTAGTTCCAGATTTCCTCCTGAACTTTCTTCTATGGCGAATAACTCACCTCCTGACTCCCCAAAGCCTGTCCACCATCTACAAGGCGCAAGTCAGGAGTGTGATGGAATACTGGGTGAGTGGATGAGTTGCCTGGATGAGTGCAGCTCCAACAACTCTCAAGAAACTCGACACCATCTAGGACAAAGCAGCCCACTTGATTTGCACCCCCACCCCCCACCATCTTAAACATTCATTCCTCCACCACCAACACACAGTGTCAGATTTCCAACTGCAGTGAGAAAACATAGGGGAATAGGAATTGTTAGGCAACGAGAATTGAAGGCCTAACTCGCTTTCTACCATCCCGGTGGTTGCATAGCATGATGAGAAGAATTGTTGATGAATCAAGACAATCAATCTTGACCAACCAGGCTTCAGTATTGTTGAAAAAATACATTTTGTCAAAACTTTTAATTTTGCTCTCATTGGGACAATCGCAAGGTACCAATGTCAGGGGAATCAACAACTTTATTTTGTATGAGAAGAGAGGGCGGATTGGTTGGCAAGTGGACTCTGATTGGTAGAGGCATTGACATGATGAATGCACCAGTTAATGGTGGCTGACAGTTAACTGCCAAGACTGGCAGATCACATCAAACATCATGTCCCTCCCACTGTTTTCAACAGACAGGGTTCAGACCGTACCCAACCAGCCCGTGCTTGCAAAACTCAAAACACAGTGTCCAACATTAGATATGATTCTGCGATTGGACAACACTTGCTCTATAATCCCCAGTGTGCTAAAAGTTATGCTGACAACCAATTTAAGATTGTCAGTCGGCTTTGCAGTGTGACCCTGCACTGGAAGCTATTAATACTAATTAATTAATATTAATACACAGGTCTTTGCTTTTAACTGGTGCATTGTCCATGACAACGCCTCTACCAATCAGAATCCAACCACTCTCTTCTCAAACAGTATAAAGTTGTTGCTTCCCCTGACATTGGTATTCTTGCGATTGTCCTGATGAGTGCAGGACAGAAAGCTTCAACAAATGTCTTTTTTCAGCCACACTCAAGTCCTGTGCTACCAAATGACAATTAGTCTTCAACAGACCCAGACATGAAGTGAGGAGATAAAACAGAAAATGCTGGATAAACTCAGCAGGCCCAGCAGCGTCTGTGGAGAGAGAAAAACAGAGCGAACGTTTCCAGTCTGTAGGGCAAAGATAAGGAGGATTTTTTTTCTCTGAGTGTTGTGCAACTTTGGAACTCCCTGCATCCGAAGGTGCTGGAGGTAGGGTCAGTGAATATTTTTAAGGCAGAGGTAGATGGAGTCTTGTTAGATAAGGCAATCACATGTAGGTAGATGGGAATGTGAAATTTGAAACACAGACAGATCAGCCATGATCTTATTGAATGGCAGAACTGGCTCGAGGGGAAGGACGGCCTACTCCTATTGCGTATGTCAGGTTTGCTGAGTACTTCCAGCATTTTTGGTTTTTTATTTCAGATTTTCAGCATTTTATTTCTATGAGGTGAGGAGAAACCACCCTCCCCAAGAGGAGAAGACCCTCAGGAACCATGGGCCCAAAGTCACCTTTCCTCGCCCGACTGTAAAGGTCAAAGGTCCCCAGCGAAGAAAAGACCATTTTCTTACCTCCTCGCCAACAGCGACTTCCGTAAAGGTGCTCTGCTCCTCCTCTTCGCAGAACTCTAACTCCGGCTCAATAACTGCAATGGGAACACTCTCAGTCCGTTTGGGATCCTTGGCCATAGATTCATTGTTCCTGCCCATTGCCATCCCATTATTCCCAATGTCACTGGTTGTGCCGTTCCCATCTTTGTTCTCAGACTCTTTCGCCGCCTCGGCGCCAGTGTGATTGAAGACATAGGTCGGGAGCTCCATCATGGTTTTCCCTTCCACCGAGGCCTCAGTCTCCCCGCGGATGCCTTGGAAGAATTCCACAATGGCCCTCTTCACAAAATTGATGAAACGGTGGATCCTGGCAAAGGCCACCTGGATATTGTTCATCTCCCCGTCCTCATCTGGCGAGCTGAGGTTGTCTGCGCTGAAGGAACTCAGGAGTAAGGCCAGGAAGAGGTTGAGTACCTGGGAAAAAAAAAAATGAGCAGATGTTATTAGCATTTTCTCTTATTTGCAAATATTGTAGGCATTTGCTGCTGGAAAATGTCTGGAGAGGTTATATGGGATTGACAGTATAGACAGTGACCATTGGCCTATGCTGGTGTATCCTCCTTACAAGCTTTCTCCAAACCCTCCTTCATCACACTCTATCTGCATATCCTTCTATTCTCTTTCGTCTGTTCATCTGGCTGCCCTTTAAATGTGCGTCACCATTCAGCTCAACTACACCTTGCAGTAGCTAGTGAGTTCCACATTCTCACCATTTTCTGGTAAAGATGTTTTGCCTGAATTCCTTGTTGGATTTACTACAAACATACGAATTAGGAGCAGGAGTAGGCTTCTCGGCCCCTCGAGCCTGCTCCGCCATTCAATGAGATCGTGGCTGACCTGAATGTAACCTCAACCCCACATTCCTGTCTACCCCCCCGATAACCTTTCACCCCCTTATTAATCAAGAATCTATCTCGCTCTGCTTCCACCTCCTTTTGAGGAAGAGAGTTCCAAAGACTCACGACTCTCTGAGAGCAAAAAATTCTCCTCATCTCTGTCATAAATGAGCGACCCCTTATTTTTAAACAGTGACCCCCTAGTTCTAGATTCTCCCACAAGAGGAAACATCCTCTCATATCCTCCCTGACAAGAGCCCTCAGGATCTTAAAGTTTTCGATCAAGTCACCTCTTACTCTTCTAAACTCAAGTGGATACAAGCCTAACCTGTCCAGCCTTTCCTCATAAGACAACCCGCCTATTCCTGGTATTAGTCTAGTAAACCTTCTCTGAACTGCTTCCAGTGCATTTACAGCATTCCTTAAATAAGGAGACCTGTACTGTACACAGTACTGCAGATGTGGTCTCACCAGTGCCCTGTACAACAGAAAAATAACCTCCCTACTTTTGTAATCAACTCCCCTCACAATAAACTACAATATTCTAGTAGCTTTCCTAATTACTTGCTGTACCTCCATACTAGCCTTTTGTGATCCATGCAACGGGCAGCGCTAGTAGCAGCTCCCTTATGATGCATGGCTCCATCGTGACAACAGCCAGCTCTCTGCCTTCACTCAGCCCCACCATGTCCCTCCAGAGCAGATGTATGGGGGAGGCTTTCAGGAGCAGCCATCATGGGCCAAAGGGCTACCACCTGAATAAATGCTCGTCTTCTTGGTAAAGCAGTGGGTCCCTCCTGCATGCAGGAGAAACAGAGCCACAATAACAAGGAGCAGGCACTGGTGGAGGCACTCCTGCCCTTTGACCTTGAGGCTGGAAAAGGCGGTGGCCCTGGATCTGACTGGATCACAGGGTAACCAGCAAAGGGCAGATGGCAAGGCTAGAGTGTCAACCTACGCGTGAGGAGACATTGAGCTCATGTGTCGACAACAGCAACAGGCGCACTTGGGTTGAGGAGCTGTGAAGCTGTTAATGGCAGCTGCTGAGACTGAGGGCCTGCAGTCCACCTCTGAGGAGGAGGAGGAAGAGGAGGTGATTCTCAGAGGGCGGTGCGTATGCATTCACAAGTAGATTCAAGGTCACAAGGTTGGTGAGCACAGCACAAACGCACCTGAGCAGCCAGTGGAGGGGGTGACATTTTGAGACTACTGATAGTCAGAGGCTGGGCCCATCCTGACTCTGGCCTCTTGCGCGTCCTCAATTTTCATCGCTCCATAATTGGCAGCCACGCTGTCAACTGCTTGAGCCCTAATCTCTGGATCTCCCCCTCCTTACCTCTCTGCCTCTCTTTCTTCCTTTAAGACATTCCTTTTAATTCCTTAAAACCCAGCGCATTGACCAAGCTTTGGTCAGCTGCCCTAATATCTCCTCATATAGGTCGGTGTCCAATCGCATTTGCTAACATTCCTTACTGTGAAGCATCATGGAAAGTTTTACTATGTTAAAGGCGCTATATAGGTAAAAGCTGTTGCTGGAGCCAGTGTCCGGGTAGGTCAGAGCACTGAGCGGAATTGTCAGATATCCAGGAAGTGATTTCGAGGTGAATGGCATGAATCGGGTGAGGGGGACAAAGTCATTAAAGGGCAAATTTAAGACTTCTGTCTCGAGCAGCAATGAATATCTGGAATGGATTGTAATGTTGGTGAATCAATTAAAAAAGCAATTAGATGGTGCATTGAGGAGAGGGGAGTGGGGGTGGGGGTTGGGGGGGGATGTAATATTTTATGAATGGCTCCCTCCTCCGTAATTATCTTGGGAATTATTACGAGGGAGAAGAAAAGCTCTTGTTACTGCAATTAAATCTTTAGTCTTTGAACAGTCAGTGTGGTGATATTGAGAGTGAAACATCCATCACTTCATTGCACACTGACCCCCATAACTGTTGATTGGACATGGGTGACCAGTGACCATGCCTTACCCTAATGGCACAGGGAACAGCTTCAATTACCATGAATCGCTTGTTTCATTTTCAGTTAGTACTTTACCAAGTGTCTCATTTCTGGCTGCCTCCTTCCTCTGGCGTTCGATTCGGAACTCTCACTGATCGATGAGGGCAGTGGGAGGGAAGCTGCAGACCAGGAGGGAAACCCACCGTCATCTGGTCATGTGAAAGTGAAAGGCATCGACACAAGGCTGACCAATCAGTCAGCTCCCAGCAAAGAGCAAAGAAGCTAATGCTTCCGTACAGTAACCAAGGAAACGGAGGAACACTGAGGAAAAGGATTTCCGCACAAAATGTTTCAGTCAATAAATGCCAATGAATAAACTCCTGATGCAGCTGGTGGGAGAATGCGTATCAGGGGACTTTATGTGTGTACTAATTTAAACAAGGTGTGGGAGTGAGTGCTGGGACTGGAGAAAGTTTGGAATAATCAATGTGCCGGTGATGTTGTTTTAAGAGTCTCCTGGATTGTCCTGATCCGTTAGTCAAGGATATCCATGGTCTGCTGAGTTGACATGGCAGCACAGCTTTGAATGAGGAAAGCCTTTTGGCCTGTCTTGATTTCGTTCCTTCAGGATGAAAATGTCACCATTCTTTCGTTGCAGTCTTCCTCGACTGTCCATCTGAGCAAGGAGACAAGATTCACATTTTATCCGAGCCTCCTTGTCAGTGCAGCACTCCCTTTGTACTTGCCCTGGACTCTCCGCCTAGATTGTGAATTCATCCAGTGGAACTCAAGCCACAAACTGAGGCTGTGAGAAAGGCAGCGGGGACGGACTGCGCGGCTGCAATCTGCAGGCTTTGTTCAGCTTCCTTACTGAGCAGTACACATGAGCCATGTTTGCAGGACGTTAGACATACGGAAATATCATCGGAGGGGTTTATGGAGAGTCTCTTGGTTCCCTCAACATGCTTCCCTCGACCAACACCACCAATAACACCTCCCAAAACTCACAGCCTCTACCACCTAGAAGGACAAGGGGCAGCAGATAGATGGGAACACCACCACCTGGAAGTTCCCCTCCAAGTCACTCACCACCCTGACTTGGAAATATATCGCTGTTCCTTCACTGTCGCTGGGTCAAAATCCTGGAACTCCCTCCCTAACAGCACTGTCGATGCACCTACACCATGTGCACTGCAGCGGTTCAAGAGCACAGCTCACCACCACCTTCTCAAGGGCAACTAGGGATGGGCAATAAATGCTGGCCTAGCCAGCGAAGCCCATATCCCATAAATGGGAAAAAGATAATGGGGCATCTGCCTTTCTCTAGTGACAAGTGACTGCCATGTTTGCTCTTATAACAATGGCAGCTGCGCATCAAAATTAACTGCAAGTGAGTGAACATTGACACGCGAAGGAGCTTTGTAAATGGTAGTATTTATTTTATTATTCTGTGGAGGATATCAGTTTACAAACACAACAGTGAACTGATGCGTCGATCCACAGTGAATCTAGAAGGGTGATAACTGGGTTTAAACTGGCCTGGTTGGTGCTCATTCCCATATGACGCACCTAATATCTTCACTGGTTCCGGGCCCAAACCCGCTGCTTGCCACCAGCATTTTTACTCTCCTGACTTCAGGCGTAGCAAGGGTGCCTGCCCCAGAGGGAGCAGGGGCCTAACTTAAAAGGCAGATCATGCTCTGATGGCATCATCAGGAAGCATGCTCTGATTCAACCCAGAAACGTCCCCCAGGGTCTCCAACCTGCCCAGTAAAAGCTAGCCGCAGTATCAATCCAGGTCCAGATTAGTGTCTCCTCAAAGTTCTCAGAAGAGTGCTCCTCCTGGCCTCATGTAGATACACTTGGCCTAGGTTTCTCCAATCCTCCCCAAACTGTGGGCTTGGTTCCCCCACCAGCACCACCCCCACACCCACAACTCCTACATATCTTGCCGGGGCTCGTTTCCATGGGCCCCTCATCGGGTTTTGATTCCCATTGGTCAGCAGTGATGAAATTCCTACTGGGCATTGGTGGGAGTCACCCAGACAAGGTCCAAAAGCTCCTGTGCCTTATGTGTAGGTGGACTGGGTGTCTCCCCCCACCCCCGGCCCCTGTACCACTCGATTCATGCCCCAACTTAACATCGGCCTTACACTTTGATCAACATGGCCTTTCCCCTCCCATCTCTGCAATGCTTGTGATGCTACCATTGACATGGTGATTCGGCACAAAGATATAGCCGTGAATCCAATGAGCTCAAGTAAAACAACAAAAGCCTTGTGGTCACATAGCATCTTTAACCTAGGCAAAACGTCCCGATGTGCTTCACAGGAGCCATGCATTGGGATATTAAGACAAGTCACAGAATCACACAGTGCAGAAGAGGCCTTTCGGCCCATCGAGTCTGCACCGACACGTGAGAAACACCTGACCTACCTACCTAATCCCATTTACCAGCACTTGGCCCATAGCCTTGAATGTTATGACATGCCAAGTGCTCATCCAGGTACTTTTTAAATGATGTGAGGCAACCCGCCTCCACCACCCTCCCAGGCAGCGCATTCCAGACCGTCACCACCCTCTGGGTAAAAATGTTTTTCCTCACATCCCCCCTAAACCTCCTGCCCCTCACCTTGAACTTATGTCCCCTTGTGACTGACCCTTCAACTAAGGGGAACAGCTGCTCCCTATCCACCCTGTCCATGCCCCTCATAACCTTGTACACCTCGATCAGGTCACCCCTCAGTCTTCTTTGCTCCAACGAAAACAACCCAAGTCTATCCAACCTCTCTTCATAACTTAAATGTTTCATCCCAGGCAACATCCTGGTGAATCTCCTCTGCACCCCCTCCAATGCAATCACATCCTTCCTATAATGTGGCGACTAGAACTGCACACAGTATTCCAGCTGTGGCCTCACCAAGGTTCTATACAACTCCAACATGACCTCCCTACTTTTGTAATCTATGCATCGATTGATAAAGGCAAGAGTCCCATATACCTTTTTCACCACCCCACTAACATGCCCTTCTGTCTTCAGAAATCTATGGACACACACACCAAGGTCCCTTTGTTCCTCAGGACTTCCTAGTGTCATGCCATGAGCAGCATTTTAGAGGAGGAGAGATTGAGAGAGGCAGAGAGGTTCAGAGAGGGAATTCCAGAGCTTAGGGTCCAGACAGCTGAAGGTATGGCTACCTGGTGAGTGATATTGTCACTGGACTAGTAATCCAGAGACCCAGGGTAATTCTCTGGGGACCTGGGTTTGAATCCCACCACGACTGGGAGTGAACATTCAGTAAAAATCTGGAATTAAAAGTCTGATGATGACCATTGCTGATTATCAGGGAGAAAGCTACCTGGTTCACTAGTGTTCCTTAGGGAAGGAAATCTGCTGTCCTTACCTGGTCTGGCCTACAAGTGACTGCAGAACCACAGCCTTCTGAACAAGGGCAGTTGGTTGGGGATGGGCAATAAATGCTTGCATAGCCTGTGATGCCCACGCTCCAAATAAAAGCCATGGTGGAGCAAGAGGCTGGGATTGGAGGAGGGCAGATATTTCAGAGATCACAGAGCTCGTCCCTGGAGGAATTTGAATATGAGGATACCATGTGGATGGCACTGGTTTCCCTGATGGGGTTAGACTTTGTGCCTTTGGCAGAGAGGAAACTGGGCTGAAGGGATTCAAAATGTGTGCCTGAGAATCTCCACGCGTGCTGGGTGGCACAGGCCAGCTCTAACTTAGGAGAGAACTTGAAATATTAGCAGCGTTCCACATGAATATGCATTCAGCAACCTTTCAGGATTTTTCTCTAGCAATGATGAGGAATAGAACCTAACGTTTTACAAAGGAGCTCATTTGAAGTCGGCAATGAAAAGAAAGCATCAAATGTCCTTTCCGTGTTAGTTTATCAATTGGTTGCCACGGAAACAGATTGTTCCATGTCGGTGTGAGTGGTCAGAGATTCATTCTGCTTTCATTTGTTTTTAGACTAAGATAAACCACCCAAGGCATTACTCATGTTTGCAGAATACAGTCTGATTGATTACATGTTGTAATTTCGGAATATTCGAGCAATTTGTGAAAAGAAAACACAGGGTTAGTGTCTGATTCCATCCATCCTCTAATCATACAGAGGGAGAACCCAGCCACAGAGTATATGATAACACGGGAACCATAACAGGAGGAACCTTAGGAGTCGAGTCAGGGATTTAAGAACATAACTTTGGAATTCTCTACCCCACTGTGGATGCTCAGATGTTGAGTATATTCAAGACTTCTCCAGCTATAAAACCTGCCGAGGTATCTGCACTCCTCCAATTCCGGCCTCTTGAGCACCTCTGATTATAATCGCCCAGTCACTGGCAGCTGTACCTTTGGCTATCTAAGCCCTAGGCCCTGGAATTCCATCCCTAAACCTCTCTGCTGTATATGTTACATATCTCAGAGAAACGCAGGGATAACACTAGTTTCTAAGTGCGCAATAGGTTTATTTACAGGTGTTTTAAAATATCTCGCAGTCACAAAATATCTTCCAGTATGCTTACAGCTCAGCTTCTGTGGTGTCTTCTTACTTTGCTCTGAGTCCACATCCAGGCTTAACCAATCAAGCACAGTGAGCATACCAGACTTACATAATCAAACATGGAAGGATTGAGCATTACACTCTCTACCTGCTCTTTTAAAGCACTTCTTAAAATGACCTCTTTGTTCAAGCTTTTTGTCACCTGCTCGAATATCTCCTTATGCAGCTTAGCGTCAAATTTTGTTCGGTAACGTTTCTGTGGCTTTGGACATTTTATTTTACTACGTTAGATAAATGCAATCGGTTATTGATTGTCTCTTTTCTAGTTAGTACATTACTTATTACTTTCCAATTGAGTTATATCGCTCTAACCAATAAGCAATTTACAGCCAGGCGCAGAGTCTCTGTCCAAAGCCAGCAAGAGGGGACAGAGCGAGCAAAATCCTGCTAAAATATCAGACGCCTTCTAACCACATTGAGGCAGAGAGAAGGATTTCTACTGGAAGCGATCTCTGACCCTTGATCACCATTTCAGCACAGGTTGCATCATTATCTCATCAGAAAAACCTCAGGGATTCCAAACTGTTGATCTGCAATTTCATTGTTGTTCGAGAGGGCAGTGATAACATGATTGGGATGGGTGGGGGGGGAGAAGCTGTGAGGCACTTTTACCACATGCATGCAATACTTGAGTGGAAGCAGCAGCGTACTTTGAGGTGATTTACACTGCACTGACAACCACTTTTTGGCCTGGAGCAAGCACCCCTTTCTGAGGTCAGGACAAAGTCAAATGAGAACTTGACTATATGGTGCACTGAAATGGACAGGTGCACTGCCGCGGAGTGCTACATGCACCACCCCCCCCCCCACCACCCCCCACACAAGCACCAGCAAACCACTAAGGACAGAGAGGGGTAGACAGAGAGTTCAAGGCAACATGAGAGAGGGAGAGAGAGAGAGAGAGGGAGAAAATATGAGGCTGTGGGAGAGGCAACGTGATTAGGGGAAAGAGAGAGAGAGAGAGACAGAAAGACAGAGAGAGAGTGTGAGAGAGGGAGAATGTAGAGTGTGTGTGTGAAGGACAGAGAAAGTGAGAATGCACGAGAGAGAATGTGAGTGTGTGTGTGTGAGAGAGAGGACGTGAGTAGCAAGTGAGGGAGAGAGAGAGAGAGAGAGAGAGAGAGAGAGAGAAAGGTGGGGAGGTGAAAACCTAGGCCGCTTTGGTCTCCACCAGAAATTCTATTCCTTAGCCGCTAGCTCCCCGGCCATTGTCTGGGCTGCCCAGACCTCTCCCAATCTTGGTGTTGTATTTGACCCCAAGATGAGCTTCTGACCATGTCTGCTGCATCGCCACGATCCCTGACTTCCACCTCTGTAACATTTCCCACTTTGTGCTTGACAGCTCAGCTGCTGCTAAAGCCTTCAAACCAAGCCGAGCCTCTGCTACCTCCAGCCTTGTTTGTCTCAATCCTCTCCTGGCTGGCGTTCCAGCTTCCAACTTCCAGCAACTCTTGCGAAACTCTACCGTCCACATTCCAACTTGCAACAGGTCGGATTCATCCATCACCTCCTGTGCTCACCGATCTTCATTGGCTCCCAGTGCTGCAACCCATCAGTTTTAAAATTCTCATTCTTGATTCCAAGCTCCTTCATGAACCTCACTCCTCCCTATATCTGTAGCCTCCTACAAGGCTCTACAATCCTCTGAGATCCCTGCATTCCTCCAATTCTGGCCTCATGAGCATTCCCGATTTTAATCCCTGCACCATTGGTTGCTGCACCATCAGCTGCCTGGGTCCTAAGCTCTGGAATTCACTCCCTAAGTCTCTTCGTCTTGTTATCACTCTCTCCTCCTTTAAGATTCCCCGTAAAACCTACCTCGTTGGCCAAACATTTAGTCACCCATCTGCTTATGCAGCTTGGTGTTAAAGTTTGTTTGTTTCTCACGTGCCAGTGCAGACTCGATGGGCCAAAGGGCCTCTTCTGCACTGTGTGATTCCGTGAACACTCCTGCGAAGCACCTTGGGATGTTTTACCATGTTCAAATGCGACACAAAAAGATCCTGCATTTATATAGCGCCTTTCATGGCAGTTCCCACTCAAAGAGAACATCAAGAACCAGAGGGCACAGATTCAAACAAATCGGCAAAAGGAGTAAAAGTGACATGAGGAAAAATATTTTCACCCAGAGAGGGTGGTTCGAGTCTGTAACGATCTTCCTGAGAGGGTGGTGGAGGCAGGTTCGATAGGGGTATTCAAGAGGGAATTGGATTGCTATCCGAAAAGCAAGGTTACGGGGATAGGGCAGTGGGAGTGGGACTAGGTAGAATGTTCTTTCCGAGAGCCAATGCAGATGGGCTGAATGACCTCCATCTGTACTGTAAAGATACTATGGGAGCAGGACAACGCAAAGCACTGAGAAACCCATGAAGCTTTTTTAAAGTCATCGTTGTTGCAATGTGGGTCCTGTGGCAGCCAATCTGCACATAGCAAGTCCTCACGTACAACAATGAGATAATAAGCTGATCATCAGTTTCAGTGATGAAAGCAAAACTCTAAAGAAGATTCATCCAGATTCGAAACGTTAACTCTGTTTCTCTCTCCACAGATGCTGCCAGACCTGCTGAGTTTTTCCAGCACTTTCTGTTTTATATACCAGTTTCAGTGATGTTGGTTAAAGGATAAACGTCCACCAGGACACCAGGGAGAACTCCCCTTCTCTCCTCCTAAGTGGTGCTGGGGGGAACCTCTTGTGCCCACTTGAGAGAGCGAACAGGGCCTTGGTTAGAAGCCTCGTCTAAAATCTCAATGGAGCCTGTTGCTGGGACTGGGTGGGCAGAGACAGCAAAGATGTTCCACTTCCCAGCACCAACATCCTCCCTTTTAGCTGAAAGAAAGAAACTTCACCCCAAGGCATAAACTCCAAGAATCCTATATCCTTATAGGAGGTTCGGGATCTGGCAACAATTCAACTTAAAGCGGAAATCTCATCTTTTAAGAGGCCCAGAATCTAAAATGTTTCTCCTGTGACATCTCTTGTTTCGCGGAGCGCTGCTCTAGCTGCAACATTCAGTCATGCTTAAGTAATCAAAAATCTTCAATATTCCAATTTCTAAAGGATGATTTGGTATGGATGACAAACGCCTCTCCCACAGTGGGCGCGGTAAAGCGACAGCTATCAGGACTGGGAATAACCTGTCGTCTGAAATGACAGGGGGTCAGTTTAGACTGGGAAGTGAGCGATGTGAATTCGATGGAACTGAGACCTATAGTTAGAACAGCGAGGAAAGGTCAAACAGCTGGTCAGGGCCTTGTTTTAGTGAGCAGGTTCATAAATCTCAATAAATAAAAATAATGTAATAAACCTCTGGAAAGGCAGGAAGTACACAGCATCTCAGTCAGCACTGGGTAATGTCGCTGGGCTGGTAACCCAGGGGCCCAAGAGAAAGGACGTTGTGGAACTTCAGCGCAGGTGGGCACAGCACCGAGGGTGGGAAGCGATGGTCTAAGTGCGGGGAGGTATTTGTTTTCCACGCTGTGATTTACAGATTGGTCAGGATTCCAGGAAGGGCAGACAGCCCAGGACACTGGATTAATTGGTGATACATCCTTGCTGCTATAATGGGAAGCCTATGGCATTGTCATTCTGGAAGAATGAGGTCAATGGGGATGAGTGGTCTTTTCCATCTGTTCTGATCTTGTGTCGAGAGGGGGCAGCCAGTCAAAGTTCACCAGTTGGTCAGTCCTGATCAACAGTCACACACACACACACACACACACACACACACACACACACACACACACACACACACACACACACACACACACACACACACACACACACACACACACACACACACACACACACACACACACACACATTGTCCTGCCTTCCCTTTTTCAGTGACAGACTGAACTGCTGTGATTGTCCAACATTATGCAGTCTACCCCAGCTATCTTTCCTGCCCCGATAATTCAGCTTGCATCCTCGTCCTTGTTTTCCGATCCTTCCACGGCCTCGTGCCTCCCTTTCCTTCATCACCTCCTCCAGTCCTCCAGTCTTCCCGAAGGCTCTCCAGTCCTCTGATTCTGGCCTTTCCATCGTTCCACCATTGGCGGCCGCTCCCTCAGTCACCTGGAACCCGGAGCTCTGAAACTCCTTCCCCTTTACCTCTCTCTCTCTCCTCCTTTGAGGCCGACCCCCCCTTAAAGCCCACGTCCGTGATCGAGCTTTTGGTCACTTGGCCTAATGCCTCCGTCTTGGGGCTCGGCGCCAAACTTTCAAGGTCAAATTTTCCTTGGCGGAAGGGCCTTGTGATGTTTTACGACATGAAAGATGGTGTGAAAATGCAAGTCGTGGCTGCTTCTCAAGAATTGCATGAAATTGGAAATGTGGCATATCTTTTTAATGAGCTATTTTTCAATGGCCTGGAACAAAAGCCTACTGTGAATCTCTTTTTTGCGGGGTTTTCCATTGGGGGGGGGGGTGGGGGGGGTGGGGGGGGGTGTTACATAAGCTGCCAGAAGTCTTGTGCTGTTCAACGCAGTGCGAGCCATGCAAGGTCCAACCCTCCCTCTCCTCGGCTGCTCTGCCGTTCATCGGAAAAAAAACCTGCCAGCCAAAAGTTACCAGGCAAAATATTGAGGGGTCGGAAACTGATAGGCGGGCGGTTAAAATTGCCCAGGGTACATACCCGCCCAAAGTCGCCAGGATTATCACAAATTTTTACTCGCTCGCAGCAGGCAGTATGGCTGCCAGCCCAAAGTCGGCGGGGCTTCTTCTTCCCTTTATTCCTTCATGGGATGTGGGCATCGCTAACAAGGCCAGCATTGGCTGCCCATCCCTAATTGCCCTGAAACTGGGAGGCTGGCTCGGTGCAATTCCGTCCCCTGATTCCATCATTTTGTATTGTGTTCAGTGCGGAGGGGATTAACAGTTAAAGTTAAGTTAAGATTTAAAGCAGGATTAAATGGGTTAAAATATCAGGGCACGTTGCATGTTCAGTTGAGTATTAACGGAGTGATGAAGATGATTCAAGGAGTTGACTGAGAGAAACAATTTCTTCTGGTGGAGACGAGTTCAGAACCAAAGGAGCAACCTTAAAATGATAGCTGTTCAGGGGCTGATATCAGGAAGTGTAGTGAGGTGAGGCGATGGTGTAGTGGTATTGTCGCTGGACTAGTAATCCAGAGACCCAGGGTAATGCTCTGGTGGATCTGAACTTGAATCCCACCATGCCAGATGGTGGACTTTGAATTCAAAAAAAAATCTGGAATTAAAAGTCTAATAATGACCTTGAAACCATTGCTGATTGTTGTAAAAACCCATCTGGTTGACTAATGTCTGTTTAGGGAAGGAAATCTGCCATCCTTACCTGGTCTGGCCTACATGCGACTGCAGACCCACAGCAATGTGGTTGACTCTTAAGTGCCCTCTGGACAAGGGCAATAAATGCTGGCCTGGCCAGTGACACCCACATCCCAATAATGAATAAAAAAAATATATCTGGAACTTCCTCTCCACGATGCTGTTGTGGGTCAACTGAATATTTCAAAACTGAGATTGGCAAGTTGTGTTAGGCAAGGGTTACAGGACCAAAGTGGGTAGATCAGCCAAAATCCAGCTGAGGCTCGAAGGCCTACTCTGCTTCCAAAGAAACGGCCTATACCTGAACTCGACATTTCATTTTGTCCCCGGGTTGGATCAAGTTTAAAAAGGAGCCTTGAATGCTTCCTGACAACAATAAAAGTTATGCTCTGCTATGAAACAAGTACAAAAGGGATCAAGGTCAGGAGACAGGCTCACATGATAGAAAAAATGTTGCGACTTCTCAGTTTCCGGTATTTACAAATAGTTTTGTTAGACTGTCAGTCCACAAAGTTGTCCAAACGGAGCTGGGCGAAATTCAAGCTGCTGCACTGGGTTTGAGCCAAGCTTTTCTGTGCCATATATTGAGCGGAACAAGGGATTGCTGGCATAACTATGCAAAGCAAAACCGCAACAGTCCCCTGTGTGGAGTATCAGCTGTGCCAACAGAAGCTCAGTCTATTAACATGCATCAGCATTATGCAGTTGTACTTAGATTATAATTATACCATAATCAATGGACAAATATTTCTACATCCTCGTGGCCTGGAATGTGTCATTGAAACCAAGGGTCAGACCAGCTGATGGCTTCAGATACTTTGATGCCTTGCAGCCACTCCTGCGTCTGGAACAGTGGTCTTTGGTGGTCAGTTCCTGTAAGTGATCAGTTCCTGTTACCCAATTCCTAATGCGTACCATCCGTTGGCCCACGACTCCTGCCCTTGCTGATCTACGTCGACTCTCGGTTCAGCAACACCTCAATTTTGAAATCCTCACCCTCGTTTTCAAATCCTACCATGGCCTCAGCCCGTCCCTATCTTTGTAACTTCCTGCAAACTGACAACCTTCTGAGATACCTACGTTCCTCCAATTATGGCCTCTTGCTCACCTCCACCATTGCCCGGCATTCCCTCAGCTGCCCAAGTCCAAAGTTTTGGAATTCCCTCCCTAAGCCTCGCTGCCCCGCTACCTTTCTCTCCTTTAAGATGCTTCTTAAAATCTAACTACTTGTCCAAGTTTTTGGGCTCCTGTCCTAATATCTCCTTATGTGGATCAGTGTCGGATTTTGTTTGATAATGCTCTGTGATGCCTTGGGATGCTTCGGCACATTAAAGGTGCTATATAAATGCAGGTCCTGGTCTCTCTACTCTCATGGTCTCTGGGCCATCTTGACACTTGCTGCTTTGGACTGCTTAACTCCAGCAAATTACCTCATCCTTCACAGTCAATAACTCCGATAGCCCATCTTCTCCCCTGAAGCCTGAGGGGTACCTCCTTGAGCACATCTGGAGCACAACTGGTTTAGTCGTCCATCACCAGATCCTGCTGGATCACTTCAAGGGCAGCGTTCCTGAGGCAAAACCATCCACTACTCCATGGTCATCCTGGAGAGGAACGGTAACCCTTGGCTTCTGTTCTGTGCCACCAACCTTTGACTAAACCTCTCTCCCCTGTCCCCTCCACTCTCATTCCTCAACCTCGAGGGATTCACGGATTCCTCACAAAGTTTGAGATCATCTGTCCAGCCACTTTTGTTGCTTCCCCCCCCCCCAGCAGCCCCTCCCCCAGCCTCCCTCGTGCTCTAACTGTGAATCCGTCTCTCCCTCTCTCCACTTTCTATCCCATCTCCTCTCCTAAAGAAAAAGAAAGCCTTGCATTTATGCAGCACCTGTCCCAACCAAGCGCTGTCTCAAAGTGCTTTATAGCCAATGAAGAGATTCTGAAGTGTTGCAATGTGGGAAAACATGACCTAAAATTTGCGCACAGCAGTGTGATAATGACCAGATAATCAGTTTATTTTTATGATGTTGATTGAGGGATAAATCTTGGTCAGGACACTGGGGATAACTCCCCGGCTCTTCTTCGAAATAATGCTATGGGATCTTTTATGTCCACCTGAGAGAGCAGACAGGGCCTCATTTTAACACCTCATGTCCTCTCCGAGCTCATCTTGTTTATGAGACGCATCTACTGCTCTCTTACCTTCATCCTGATGAAAGCGATGATCGCTCAGCTTCTTTTTTCTGGCGGTCCCCTTGCTAGCCAGCATTGTAAATGCTTCCCTCTCCTCAGCTACTGTCCTTTTCTCTTCCCCTTGTCACTGACGCCACCCCTTTCCTCAAAATCCCCCCTCTCGAGTCCTCTATCCATGTCATCAAAATATGGAGATAGTGGAGGGGGGGGAGGGGGGGTTGGGTGGGGAATGGTGAGGTAGATGATCAGCCGTGACTTGGTTGAATGACGGAGCAGGCTTGATGGGCCGAATGGCCTGCTCCTATTTCCTGTGTTCTTATCTGTACAAACAACAGCCCTACCTCCAACCTCCCTTTCCTCTCCAAAGTCTTTGAACATGTTGTTACCTCCCAAACCTGCCCCCCTTTCCCTGCTGACCAGTTCCCTCCAGTCAGGTTTCCACCTCTGCCATGGCTCAAACTGACATCCTTTGTGGCTGTAGACATGATTCCGACTCGCCCTCCTTGAGCTGTCCGCAGCCTTTGAGATCATCGACCACCCCGTCCTTCTCCATTAACCTGCTCAGCGGCACTGCCTAACTTGGTCCCATTCTTACACTCCAGCCTTGACTTCCCTTCATAGCCCTGCACAGTCACCTTCAGAACCTGCCAAGAATCCAGTCTTGGCCCCCTCCCTTTCCTTACCTATGTGCTGCACCTTGGCATCATCACCTGCAGATATGAGGTTAGCTTCCCCACACCGCACCCCATCGCCTCTCCCGATCTCTCCACTGCGTCCACACTGCTTCCTCAGTTCTGGATGAGTCACAATCTCCTCCAGTGAAACAACTTGTAAAAAAAAGTGAAGCCACCATTTTCAGCCCCCAGCACCAATTCCTCGTCACTGATTCCAACCCCCCCCCTTTCCAGCCACAGTTTCAGTATCTCTCCATCACAAACAATGCATACTCCCACCTTCCAACATCCTCCTGCCTCTGTCCCAGCCACACCCAGCCTGATGCTGAAATGCTCAGCCCTGCTTTGCCACCTCCAGACTCAATTAGTTCATTTCTCTCCGTCCCTGCCGCCCCCCCCCCTCATCTTCTGTCAACGTCACCTCATCCTAACCCTCCTGTATCTTTCCCACATGTCCCGCTCACCCATCCCTACTGCCCTTAGAATCAGAGGATGATGCAAATCAGGAGGAGGCCACTTGGCCTATCATGTATGTGCCAGCTCTTTGAAAGAGAAATCTATTAGTCCCACTCCCTAATTTTTCCCCATCATTTTAACCTTGAGTGCTCTGCTCAAGGCAGGTCCTTGGCAATTATTCACCTAAACACCGTAAAGTGTCATGATTTTTTACTATGGGTAGTGTGGGCTCTAAGCCTACCTCAGCCAGAACGGGGATCAAACCCTGTGCTGTTGGCATTAATTTAATCCGCACACTAGCTGTCTAGTCAACTGAGCTAAGTGGTGCCTTCTCTTTCCCGATATCACTGCAAATGTTCCCCTTTCAGGTATTTATCCAATTCCCTCTTGAAAGTTGTTATTATTGAGTCCAATGGGGAATTCAGAAGAAACCTCTTTACCTGAGGAGTGGTGAGAATGTGGAACTAGTTACCACAGGGAGTGGTTGATGTGAATGGTGTTGAATCTTTTAAAGGGAAACTAGGCAAACACACGAGGTGGGGGGGAGGGGGGGGGGGGGTGGTGTGTGTGGGGGAATAGATGATTATGATAGTAAATTTAGAAGAGGAAAGATGGGAGGAGGTCCAAGTGGAGCACAAACACCGGCATGGACTGGCTGGGCCGAATGGTCTGTTTCTGTGCTGTGTGAATCTGCTTCCACTACCTTTTCAGACAGTGCGTCCTAACAACAACTCACTGGATAAACAGAAGTCTCCGCATGTCGCCTCTGGTTCTTTTGGGTTATCACCTTAAACCTGTGTCCTTGGGTTAACTGGCCTCCTGTCACTGGAAACAGTTCCTCTTTATTTGTGCTGTGAAAAACCATTTATTTTGAACCCCTCGATCAAATCTCCCCTTAACCTTCTCAGCTCTGAAGAGGACAACCCCCCAGTTTCTTTAACTGAAGTATTTTGTCCCTAGTGTCATCCGTGTAAAGTGTCTCTGCATCCTCTCCAGAGCCTTGACATCCCTCATAAAGTGTAGTGCCAAGAGTTGAACACAATACTACAGCTGGGGCCTAAGCCGTGTTAAAGGCTTAGCATAACTTCCTTGCTGTTGTACTCCATGCCTCTATTTATAAAGTCAAGGATCCTGTACGCTTTTTATAAAAGCCTGCCACCTTCAAAGATGTGTGTATGTACACCCCAAGGACTGTCTGTTCTTGCACTCCCTTTAAAATTGTCCAGTTGATTATACTATTTATATTATATTGCCTCTCCTTATTTTTCCTAGCAAAATGTTTCACTTGACAATTCTCTGATGAAGTTTCATCTGCCACGTGTCTGCCCATTTCATCAGTTTATGCTCTCCTGAGGTCTGTCACTGTCCTCTTCACTGGTTATAACTTATACCCAAGTCTAACTCACTCCTATATAATCAAAGAGAGTAGAGGTCTTGATACTAACCCTTCAGGGGACTCCACATTCAACTTTTCTCCAGTCTGAAAAACAACCGTTGATCACCCTTAAGCATTTCATAGCCACAAATCCCAATGCCTCTTTAATCCCATGGGCTTTTATTTTACTAACTGGTCTTTTTAAAACTTTGCTGGCTTGTCCCCAAACTCCTCCAGTTTAAAATTCCTTTGCTGTGTTTCACGGTCTCCCCCCCCTCACTATCTCTGTAACTTTCTACCGCTACACACTGCTCCCTCCTGAGTGCTTTGTTCTTCCTACCCTGGCTTCTTGTCCATTGCTACCACCACCCCCAGCTCACTCCCCCACTCTCCTCGTGGTGGGCGATCCCTTCACTGTCTAGGACTCAAGCTCCGGAAATACCTCCACTTCCCTCCACTTGCTGAAAGACCCTGTCTAAAACCTATCACTTTAGTCAACCTTTAGGCCACTGGTCTGGACATCTTTAGTCCAGTGTGTGTTTTCTGATTGCTCCTCTGTGAAGTACTTTGGGGTGTTTGTCTCTGTTAAAGGCGCCATGTAAATGCAGCCCATATTGTCAGTGAGTATGGATACAGTGCACGCACTACTGTACCTAAAGGGAAATATTTGTTCGGTTCTCTTTTCCTTTGAGGATTTCCAATTTTATGGTCATGTTCTCAAATCCCTCAAATATATGGGTTACATCCTACCCAGCATCCCTTTGTGGGTCCCCTCTTTGGCACTTTGCCATCGTTTCTCACATGTGTACCTCAATGAGGAGGCATAGTGTCAGCCTACCCGTACCAACAAACAGCTGAATGAAAGGCCTGCCAAACCCACTCTCCAAGTTGCTCGCAGCACTGCAGCTCGAGCCCATTTACAGCAGCCTCACGAAAAGGCCCACTTACCTCATGCTGCCCCTCTGTATCCGCCTGCATTGGGAGAAGCCCCACAGAAACTGGTGGAGCAGTGCCTCCAATCCATTCAGCCGTTGACATATTAGGGGCCAGGTCCTGTACTCACCCAGTGTCCACAACACGGGCTTTACCAGAAGGGGTCACTGAGCAGGGAACAGGTCACTGGCTGCGTTTCCCCTCCCCCATTGAAAGGGACACCAAGGCCAATTGCAGTATCACTATTGCTGCCCTCGTTCGAATCGACTAACCCAGTACTGCACAGATTAAGAACTGAACTCGGCACCATTCTCGTCTATTTGGCTCTACGTTTAGCATATAGAACCCATTTGTTTCTAGAATGATTGCAAATACAATTTCATTTTCACATTTAGATATTTTACCGTAAATTCCTCCTCCAAAAGCTTTTTTTGCGAAACTAAAGTCATAAAGTCTTAAGGTTTCAGGCGAAATGGTAAGATCCATTTCTAATAAATAATCCCACATCACAGCAAGAAGCCCATGTACCAGCTTCCGGCTATGCTTTGCCTCAGGCTGCAGTCTCTGCCTCGGCCTAGTCCGATCCACTGGCCTCTGGTCACAATCCATTCGTTTCACAGCTGTCAAGGCTTTGGGGACGTGAGGTGCCAAAGCAGCACCTGCCAACACTCCAGTGGCGCCCTTCCCACGGGAGACTACTTTCTTTCAGTGTTGCTGTCAATCACCTGGACTGACAGTGGAAACACTCATTTGCTTCCCGGCCAGATCTGTCCCAGCTTTGGGAATTCTATTCCACCCCGAGGCCACAATTCCTCTTTGGGAATCAGCAAGAAAATTCTAGTCGCTTACTGCAATGCATAATCCATTAATCAAACAATCATTTTTTTTAAATAATTCTTTGAGGTTACATTTAAAACTATCTGAAGGGAGGTATTATGTCAAGATTATTTTTTCCAACTGGATGGGGCTGTCACTGTGCCCCCATTATGTGCCAACCATCTTGTGATCAGCATTGAAAAACAATGTTCTGCTGAAGAGTCATACGGACTTGAAACGTTAACTGTGTCCCTCTCCGCCGATGCTGTCAGACCTGCTGAGTTTTTCCGGGTATTTTTATTTTTGTTTTGAAAAACAATATCCTGTTTTTAGGCCATAGCAAAAGCCTTTGGCTTTTGGGGACAGAGTTGAGGTGATAATATCACTGAACTGGTAATCAAGAGTTAAAAGCAAAATACTGCAGATGTCGGGAAATCTGAAATAAAAATGAAAGTGCTGGAAAAACTCAGCAGATCTGGCAGCATCTGCGGAGAGAGAAGCAGAGTTAACGTTTCGAGTCCGTGTGACCCTTCTGCAGAGCTGGGGAGAAGTAGAAATGTGATGACATTTTATACTGTTAAGAGGGGGTGGAGCGGGTGGAGCAAAATGGAAGTGGGTGATCCATCTCGGCCTCCTCTGGAGGTCCCCAGCATCACAGACTCCAGTCTTCAGCCAGTTCAATTCACTGGATACTGCAAAGGCTGTGGGCCCTGACAATATTCCAGCGATGGTTCTGAAGATTTGTGCTCCAGGACTTGCTGTGCCCCCAGACAAGTTGGTCCAGTACAGCTACAACACTGGCAGCTTTCCGGCAATTTGGGAAGATTGGCCAGAAATATCTTGTACATAAAAAGCAGGACAAATCCAACCTTAGTCATTGACTGCCACATCAGTCTACTCTTGATCATCAGTAAAGTGATGGAAGGGGCCATCAACAGTGCTACCTAGAAGCACTTGCTTGGCAATAACCTGTTCAATGAGGCACAGTCTGGGTTCTGCCAGGGCCATTCTGACCTCATTGCAGCCTTGGTTCAAACATGGACAATAGATCTGAATTCTAGAGGTGAGGTGAGAGTGACTGCCCTTAACATCAAGACTGCATTTGACTGAGTGTGGCATCAAGGAGCCCACTAAAAACTGGAGTCAATGGGAATCAGGGGGAAAACTCTCCGCTGGTTGGAGTTATACCTAGCACAAAGGAAGGTGGTTGGGGGACAATCATCTTAATTCCAATGCAGGAGTTCCTCAGGATAGGGTCCTAGGCCCAACCACCTTCAGCTGCTTTATCAATGACCTTCCTTCCATCATAAGGTCAGAAGTGGGGCTGGTCGCTGATGATTGCACAATGTTCAGCACCATTTGCGACTCCTCAGATACTGAAGCAGCCCATGTCCAAATGCAGCAAAACCTGGACAATATCCAGGAGTGTGATGGAATATTCTCCACTTGCCTGGATGAGTGCAGCTCCCACAACACTCAGGAAGCTTGAGACCATCCACGTCAAAGCAGCCCGCTTGATTGGCACCTAATCCACAAACATTCATTCCCTCCACATGCACAGTGGCAGCAGTGTGTACCATCTACAAGATGCACTGCAGGAATTCACTAAGCCCCTTAGACAGCACCTTCCAAACACACAGCCTCTACCATGTAGAAGAATAAGGGCAGCCGACAAATGGGAACACCACCAGCTGGAAGTTCCCCTCCAAGCCACTCACCATCCTGACCTAGAAATACATCGCCGTTCCTTCACTGCTGCTGGGTCAATGTCCGGGAACTCCCTCCCTAACAGCACAGGGAAGAGTTTTCCTGCTCTTTCTTGAAATAATGCCACAGGTTCTTATATATCCACCTGAGAGGGCAGACAGGAGGCTCGAGTTAACTTCTTATCCGAGAGATTGACAGTGCAGCGCTCCCTCGGGCCTAGATTTTGTGTTCACGTCTCTGGAGTGGGTCTCAAACCTAGAGCCTTTCTGAGGTGAGGGTTCTACTGGCTGAGCCAGTGCTGATACTTCAGCTTCCTGTAGCTCTGTGCATTACTCGCTTGATTGGCACCACATCCACAAACATTCACTCTCTCCACCACCGACGCACAGTGGCAGCAGTGTGTACCATCTACACGATGCACTGCAGGAATTCATCAAGACTCCTTAGACAGCACCTTCCAAACCCACGACCACTACCATCTAGAAGGACAAGGGCAGCAGGTAGAAGGGAACACCACCACCTGGAAGTTCCCCTCTATGTCCACACACCATCCTGTTTTGGAAATATATCGGCCGTTCCTTCACTGTCGCTGGGTCAAAATCCTGGAACTCCCTCCCTAACAGCGCTGTGGGTGTACCTACACCACATGGACTGCAGCGCATCAAGAAGGCAGCTCACCACCACCTTCTCAAGGGCAACTAGGGATGGGCAATAAATGCTGGCCCAGCCAACGATGCCCATGTCCCCAGAATGAATTTAAAAAATGACTCACTGTTAACAGAGGCAAGTAAACTCTTCAGGTTTTTTTTTAATATAGCCGGGATCTTTAATATTCCAGATCAAAGAAAAGTTTAATATTCCACTCAAAGGACAGCAATGCAGCTTTGCTCTCCTTTCCTGGGAGGGTCAGCCTAGATTGTATGCTTAAATCCAGGAATGAGGCAAGAACACACAAGTAGGTGACTCAGAGACTTGAGTGCTACCAGCTGAGCTGGTCTAACACTCATTTTGCTTTTTGATGTCTACGTGGTGATTTTCTCCTTGTTAAAAACCATTTGAAAATGTCATTTCTTGCTGCCTGAAACACCTCGACAGTGATTGGTGCAGAGGTTAAATATAGGTCTCTACATTGAGGACAGCTGTCATCAGGAGCTATGTATGTGGCTACAGAGCCATTTAGTTTGACATTTCTCAATGTAGTAATTATCTATGGTAGCCACCACCTCAGCAGCCTAGAGCACAAGGTTTGTGCTGGGCTAAAGTACTTTCTCCCTATAAATAAAGCTTTTTGGAAAAAAGAATGGCTGGCCTAAAAATAGCCTGTACGAGAATTGCTGTGGCATTATCAATCAGCAAACTCTTATGGTTGTCCGTCACCTTCAAGTCTCTTTGTACATATGTTGGTTTGGTGTTTGTGACAAGATGTGACAGACACTGCCATGCCAGAGTGGGGCTCCTGAGATGCTCAACACAGCGCTGATCACCACGCCTCAAGCCGTCGTTTTGCCAGACATTAGTGTCACTAGCTTTTTTTGTTCTCAATCAATCAAATTTCAATTCCTAGCTGCCCATGGTGGGATTTGAATCCCCAACCCATTACTTCAGGCCTCTGGGGTTACTGTTCCAGCAATGTAACCACTAAGCTTTTTAAACATTTATTTGGTCCACGGGATGCAGGCGTCACTGGCTGGGCCAGCGTTTATTGCCCACCCCCTAACTACCCTTGTTCAGAGGGGCAGTTAAGAGTCGCCCACATCGCTGTGGGTCTGGAGTCACATGTAGGCCAGACCAGGTAAGGACGGCAGATTTCCCTCCCTGAAGGACATTAGTGAACCAGATGGGTCTGGTTCGAGCCAGAGAGTTTGATTGCCAGTAAATAACGAACCAGACAATCGACACGGTTCCATGGTCATCATTAGACTTTTAGTTTTATTGGATTCAAATTTCACCATCTGCCTTGGTGGGATTCAAACCCGGGTCCCCAGGTCATTACCCAGGGTCTCTGGAATACCAGTCTAGTGACAATACCACTACGCCCCTGCATTCCCCATATAAAAAAAAACTATGCTACCAATCCTAGCAAAGTGAGGAGGTTAAGTACTAGCACAGACCAGTTGGGCAGAATGGCCTGTTTCTTTGCTGTATGTTCTGTGTAATTCAATAAAATTTATTGCACGTAATATAGGCTGCTAGAGTCATCATCAGAGAAGAGAAACTAAGGCCACATCTGCCTGCCTTGACGGCTCGATGGGTGTTAAAGATCTCGGAACACAAAGAGCAGCGAGATTGCCTACAATTCATCCAAGAAAGCACACAAACTGGTGATTTATCTCACCGTTCTTTTCTCTGTGCAAATACCCACATCACTGGCCTACACACACTGAACTTTAAAACGAATTAATCTTAGCTGTTACTGAGATGAGGTGTTTCATTAAAGTGAGTCCCTTTTTTCCCCCTTGCTCACACATTTCAGTGGTGGCTGAACTCTCTCTCATTACGTTCCTCTTGTATACAATTCAATCACAATTAGCGCAGCCTGATACAGTACAAGCTTAGGTAGCGATACCATCGACATCTGAACTTGAATCCGAAGCCTCCTTTAAACTTCAGAGACTTACGGAGCTGAACTCGGTTGCCGGTAGTTCCCTGGCTAAACAACTTGCTGTTAGCAAGTTGGAGATTTCCCTTTATTTGGAATGAATCAGAACGATTAGCTAGTTGGAGGGATGTTTGATAAAAAACGATTGTAACTCCAATTTTAATATGCTGTCGTGTCATGAATGTATTGCCCTGTTGCAATTCTAGTTTACCAGTGGGAAGTGAGTCAGCAGCATTCTGGGCCTATGTCCTATGCAACGTCCCAAGGCAAGCACTTTCAGTTCGAAACAATCCCTTTCCCGACTCTATCCATGCTAAAAGTCACACGTCCACACTAACATCCTGCCTATTTGTCACATTTTAGCGCCACGCCCTCCCATTCTAAATTGCCATGACCCATTTGTTATGGAAGGCAAACTTGTAATAACGTCCTCCCGCCAGTGGTAGTGCTGTAGCACTCCAGTTCTCCTCAGAAAAATCCCTTTGCCTCAACCAACTCTACCTCCGAAACTTCCACTTCCATTGCCCCTTTCGTGGCCTCAGGGAGTCTAATAATGTTTCACAGAGAACGTCGTCACTTCTGAGATGTGGGTAGCCAATTTGCAAGGCGTCCCAAACAGCAACAGGATGAATGATCATAGATTCGTAGCAGGGTTACCAACTCTCAGGGAGAAAAATAAGGAACGCTGTGGCAAGGGGGAACCGAATGAGAATCACAGGTCTGAAATGAGGGTCAAGGGTCGTTCTGGCAGCAAACAACCCGGGATGAGGGACAACATCCTCAAATAAGGAACAAAAACAGAATTACCTGGAAAAACTCAGCAGGTCTGGCAGCATCGGCGGAGAAGAAAAGAGTTGACGTTTCGAGTCCTCATGGGTCATGAGGACTCGAAACGTCAACTCTTTTCTTCTCCGCCGATGCTGCCAGACCTGCTGAGTTTTTCCAGGTAATTCTGTTTTTGTTTTGGATTTCCAGCATCCGCAGTTTTCTTTGTTTTTATCCTCAAATAAGGGATTGTCCCATAAAATCCGGGATGGTTGGCCAGAGCTATAAAATCACTTATGGGACAGAAGAAGGCCATTCAGCCCATTCTGTGTTTCTATCAAGTCCTTGCTGGCTTTCCATGGGATAATCCATTCAGTCTCAATTTCCTGCTCTATCCCCCCATTGCCCTGCAAGTTTATTTCCATCAATTGCCCCTCCGATTTGTTTTTGAAGTCATCGACCATCTTTGCATCCACCAGATCAGATGATCAATTCTGAATGATGTTTGGTTCAGGAATAATTGTCGACCTGGTCCCCTCTAACTTCATGACATGCAATCAAAGTATTATGTAAAAATAAGAATAGAAAATATAACTTTAAAAGAGGGGCTGAAGCATTTCTGCATGTCCAATTTTCCCCCAGCCTCCAATCCCATACCACCTGAAGGCAGCATTTGATGTGAGACATCACAGGAGACCATCTAGTACAGGTAAAAATAAATATGACGCCTTTGATTAAATTAAATTCTCTTTGTAGAGATCTGACATTTTATGCATCCCACCCTCTTCAGCCTTTTCTGCGAAGAGACTCTGAACAGCTCTCTCTCCTAAAAATGAAGGGTGGGGGAAGGTCGCAAGGGTCTGCAGGAGTCAACGCTTCAGGGTCCAAGAAAAATAAAGAACTAGCCTCAATATTGACCTGTTCACCAACTCATGACATCCCAAAGACTGGAGAACCAGGCATTATGTTGAACTTATAGCACAGAGACAGGCTATATGGTCCAACTGCTCTTTGCCAATATTTATGCTCCACCAAAGCCTTTTTCCTGCCCTACATTATCGAACTCAATTGATCTAGCATATTGTTCTATTCCTTAATCTCTTGTCCCTATTGAGCTTTCCCTTGAATGTATCCATGATATTTGCCTCAACTACTACTTGTGCTAGTGAGTTCCACATTCTAACCGATCTTTGGTAAAAAAGTTTCTCCGGGATGCATTATCAGATTTATGAGTGACGTCCGTAAATTTATGGTTCCTAGTTTTAGCCCCACAAGTAGCACATCAACATCTGCCCTCCGTCCTGACTTGGAACTCCCTCTCTAACAGTACAACAAGGGTGTTCCTCCACCACATGGACTTCAGCGCTTCAAGAAGGTGGCTCGCCACCTCCTTCTCAAGGGCAATTAGGGATGGGCAATGAACGCTGGCCTAGCCAGCGATGTTCACATCCCAAGAATGAATGAAAAAAAAACCCTATCATAATTTTAAAGACCAGGTCAGGTCACCTCTCAGCTTTCTTCTTTCTAGAGAAAAGAGCCTCAGCCTGTTCCATGAAGTATTTTAAAGTGTAGTCATTGTTGTAATATAGAGGGAATGGGGATAAGTGGACAGCTGTCACTGAGCGCTCACAACAGAGTCAAGGGTCAATCATCTCCTTGTGTGCTGTAGATCTCTGTGATTCTACGCTCCGATTGACAACTGAGTCTGAGGTCAGTCAGGAGGGATTGGGTCAACAATGGGTTGTACTCCTCTCTGACAACTCCTTGGGCAATGACAGGTTTATAGTGGGGCTACGTGCTGCTAGATCAGAAAATTTACAGCCTGCAGGAGATCCAGGCTAGCTTGACTGCCTGGTCCACCATGTGAACATCTGTTCTTACATTTAAACATCTATTGAGAAGTACCTCAGGGAAGAACACCTTTAATGTTTTGGGAGCTTGTGAAGGATAGAAAAGTTGGTTAATTCTAAGACTGTCGGCTCATATTTTGCTCTCCAAATGACAGTGAGGCAATGCCACCCTTCATGTCTAAACGATTCAGCAACTTCAGATGTGGGGCAGATACGTGACTAAACTCCAAAATCCGGGAGTTGCTGTTGGTGATGCTTTGCGAAAGTTGCACCTTGCTGTCTGCCTCAGCACTGCAATGCATTAACAGCGTGACATTGCGGTGTTTATGTGGTAGGTACAAACTAAACTCACCACGCAGAAGTTAAGTCATTTCAAGTCTAGGTGAAAACAGAAGATGCCGAAAACACTCAGCTGAGCATTCACCGCATTTTCTGTTTTTATTTCAAATTTCCAGCATCTTCAGTGCTTGGCCTGTGTTCAAGTCTGTTAGTCCCCTGTTAATGATGTGATAAGTGTTATTTACTGGCAATCAACCTCTCTGGCAGTGATAATTAACTGTTGCACTATTAACTCTTCTTACATTACAACAGCCAATCCACTTCAAAAGTACTTCATTGGCTGTAAAACACTTTTGGGCTTTGAGGTTGTGAAGGTGCTTTAGTGTGAAGTTCCATTCTTTCAGATTTTCATTGTTGTTGAGCGTTTTAAAAATGTAAAATCATAAATTTAATTTTTTGCTTACTTTTCATCACCATCTCTCCTTTTTTTAATCGTTCCCCTAATCCAAGCTTTTTTATTTCTCTTTTTGTACCTGATTTGACATTGAGTTCACCCACTCCTTCTCAGTCCTTGCACTATTAATTTTACAATCCTCCAGTCTGATTGTTTAAGGAGATGCACAGTCGCATGCCTTGCTCATTCAGGTTCCAGATGCTCCTATTCCCTTGCTGTGATGTTATCACTCCACACGTCCAGCAACTCGCCATGCAAACAACCTCTAAGCAGGGGCAGGTCTAACTAATGGCACCTGCTGCAACAAAGCCTGGGCCAATGTGGTTTCTACTATTAGCGTTCTCTGTGAAGCTGTTACACCGCAAGCTTTGGCCTGGAGTTATGACTTAGATATTGATATTCCATTGACGTTTTGCAACAATGTACAGTAGAAGAAAGTTTTATATGATATGGAGTCATAGAGTTGTACAGCACAGAAACAGGCCCTTCAGCCCATCGTGTCCGTGCCGGCCATCAAGCACTTATCTATTCTAATCCCATTTTCCAGCACTTGGCCCGTAGCCCTGTATGCTATGGTGTTTCAAGTGCTCATCTAAATGCTCCTTAAATGTTGTGAGGGTTCCTGCTTCTACCGCCCTCTCAGGCAGTGTGCTCCAGATTTCAACCCACCCTCTGGGTGAAAAAATCTTTCCTCAAATCTCCTCTGAACCTTCTGCCCCTTACCTTAAATCTATGTCTCCCTGGTTAGTGACACCTCCACCAAGGGGAAAGGTTTCTTCTTATCTTCCCTATCTATGCCCCTCATAATTTTGTATACCTCAATCAGGTCCTCGATCAGCCTTCTCTGCTCCAAGGAAAACTACCTTAGCCTAACTAATCTCTCTTCATAATTGTCCTTGGTTTTGGACTCTGAATTCACTTGATCAAGTAGAAATTCAATCCAGTGAAGCAAGCAGAATTGTGTAGTGAAATGTAATTTATTTCATTAAGTTGGTGTAAGGTACTAAGGGCTCTATGTTCAAGCCTGAGGCCTCACTATCGATATTGGACAGGTAAAGTTATGTTAGACTTGTAGTGAACCTTGGTTAGATTCTAGTGCACAGTTCTGGCCTCCCATATTATAAAAAAGATGTAGAGGCATTGGAGAAAGTGCAAAAAAGATTTACCATAAGTGAGAGATTATACCCATCAGGACAGACTGAGCCAGCTGAGATTCTTCTCTCTAGGAAAGGGAAGGCTAAGGGATGGCCTGTTAGACAGCTTTAAGCTTATGACAGGGTTTGAAAGGGTAGACATTGGGAGAAGATGTTTCCACTTGTGGGGAAGAGCAAAACCAGTGGCTGTCAACATAAGATAGTCACTAATAAATCAAATAGGGAATGCCCGAGACACTTCTTAACTCAGAGGGTGGTTAGAATGTGGAGCTCACTTGCACAGAGAGTGGTTGAGTCAAATAGCACAGATGCATTAAGTTGGATAAGCACATTAAGAATAAAGGAATAGAAAAATATGTTAAAAGGATGGAGAAATGAATGGGAGGAGCCTCAGGTGGGACCTAAACACTGACGGAGACCAGTTGGGCTGAATGGGTTGCTTTTGTGCTGCAAGTTCCATATAATTTTACTTAAAGGCAAAGTTATATGTCTGAGGGTGTCGGCCTGCTTACAGGAAAGGTTGGCGACACAAAGCCCCAGTAGAATATCTACCGTAAAACCCAGAAATATAGCTTAAGGACTTACCACTAGGTTTCCAATCACCATGACCAGCATGAAGACAAGGATGCACAGGGGCTGCCCAGCCACCTCCATACAGTCCCACATGGTTTCAATCCACTCACCGCACAGGACCCGAAACACGATGAGGAAAGAGTGGAAGAAGTCGGACATGTGCCAGCGAGGGAGCTGGCATTTGACGGAGATCTTACAAACGGCGTCGGTGTAGCTTTTGCCAAAGAGTTGCATCCCAACCACCGCGAAGATGAAGACAATGATGGCCAGGACAAGGGTCAAGTTGCCCAAAGCACCCATCGAATTACCAATGATCTTAATGAGCGTGTTGAGGGTGGGCCATGATTTTGCCAGTTTGAAGACTCTGAGCTGTGAGGTAAGATTGGATTTAAAAAAAGACTGCATTAGACAATGTAGGTTCACTGACTTACAATTAAGACACAATGAAGGGGTGAAGCAGAAGGAAAGTTTAATGAATGTTTTCCAATGAATTGAAGCATGCAACCTGTCAACAAGTCAACTGAAGGCCTGAGGCCGATTATCTCCTAATCTGATTATGTGTTTAACTGCAAATAAATACATTAGGTTCTGTGCATTGGGTAGTCAAAGGTAAATATAAGAACTTAAGGAATAGAGGCTGAAATAGGCCTTTTGGCCCTTCAAGCCTGCTGCACCATTCAACAAGGTGCTGGTTGATTGTCTTTCTCAACTCCACCTGCCCCCCCCCAGCATCCCCATATGTCTTAATTCCCTCAGCACACAAAAACCTATTGACTTCTGTTGTGAATATACTCAACAATGGAGCATCCACAGCTCTCTGGAGTAGAGAATTCAAAAGATTCACAGGCTGGGCCCTTTATGCTGAGACTGTACCTCTGTGTTCTAGATTCCCCAGCTAGTGGAAACAATTTCTCATGATTCTACCCTGTTAAACCCCTTAAGTTTTGAGAAATTCATGGCCCTTGCAGTCCTCTTCAATGGTGAATGTGCCGCTCTATGCCCTACAAACTTGGAAGGTCGTGGGTTTAATGGTTAACTGCGCTGGGTTGGCTGATTTTAAGGGTAAGAATATTAAGCTTTTCTCCTCTGATCATGATTCAGTGCCTCCTGCTTGAACGTGTATAAGCGTCACATGAGAGTAGGTGTGATGGCCTTCTGACATCTCCTATCCTAAGCTCAACCATGAAGTGCATTCATTTGGACGAGAGTTGTTGTTGCTTATGGGAATCTAATGGAAAGTGAGCGGGGAAGTAGAGCTGAGGTTGAAGATTAGCCATTATCTTTTTAAATAGTAGAGCAGGCTCAAAGGGCCATGTTACATAGAGTTACATAGGATAAGCTGCACAGAAACAGGCCTTTCTGCCCAACCAGTATATGCCGGTGTTCATGCTCCGCTTGAGCCTCCTCCCATCTTTTCTCATTTAAATCTACCACTGTGACCCTCTACCCCCTTCTCCCTCATATGCTTATCTAGCTTTCCCTTAAATGCATCGATACCACTCACTTCAATCACTCCTTGTCATCGCGAGTTCCACAATCTCATCACTCTTTGGGTGAAGACGTTTCTTCTGAATTCCCTATTGGATTATTGTGCGACTATCTCACATTGTTGGCCTCTAGTTAAGCTCTTCCCCACAAGGGGAAACATCCTCTCTGTATCCACTCTACCAAAACTCTTCCAGAATTTTAAAGATCTCTGTTACATCATCCCCCGGCCTTCTTTTTTCAAGAGAGACCCATCTTTCCCTGATACGTAAGCCCACACATTTCAGATACCATCCTCATAAACCTTCTCTGCACCTTCTCCAGTACCTCGATATCCTTTTTATAACAATGGCGACCAGACCTGCATGCAACAGTGAGTAACTCACCTCCTGGCTCCCCAAAGCCTGTCCAAGGCACAAGTCAGGAGTACGATGGAATACTCCCCGGTTGCCTGGATGAGTGAAGCTCCCACAACACTCAAGAAGCTCGACACCATCCAGGACAAAGCAACCCGCTTGATTTCTTTTTAATTCGTTCAAGGGATGTGGCTAGGCCAACATTGACTGCCCATCCCAAATTGCCCTTGAGTAGGTGGTGGTGGTGAGCTGCCTTCTTGAACCGCCGCAGTCCCTGTGCTGTAGGTACACCCACAGTGCTGTTAGAGAGCAAGTTCCAGGATTTTGACCCAGCGACAGTGAAGGAATGGCCGATGTATTTCCACGTCAGGATGGTGAGTGACTTGGAGGGTGACTTGATTGGCAACACATCCACAAACATTCACTCCCCCCACCACCAATGCACTATAGCAGCAGCAGCGTGTACCACCTGCAAGATGCACTGCAGGGACCCACCAAGCCACCTTAGACAGCGCCTTCCAAACACACAACCACTACCATCTGGAAAGACAAGGGCAGCAGGTACATGGAAAGACCACCACCTGGAAGCCTCCCTCCAAGCCACTTACCATCCTATGGTGAAAAATTATGCCTATGACAGATGTCAGGTTGAAAATACAATTGAGAGCCAGGCTGAATATTGAAGGCTCAAAGGGGAGGTGCAAAAGCAAATAAGAGAAACAAATAGGGAATATGAAAAGAGACTGGCAGCCAATATAAAAGGAAATCCCAAAGTCTTTTCTAGGCATATAAATAGAGACCTGAAATTGAATTGAATTTTCACTGAGTTGGACCAGCTCCAGAGCCATTTAAAAATGGTGGGCAAGGCCCGATTCCAGGACTGCTGCACCTATTCCTGGTGTTGGCAGGGAATAATGGTGTGAGTAGTGGGCCCACACCTTCAACTCTCGACCTGACTGGATCCATTGCTCTGCTCGCCCCCCACAATTTTCATGAAGTTGGGCCAGCTTCTGAATGACTCGTGGTTCACGACCCCTCAGAGGAGTCATGAACCACAGTCTGGATTTAGGAACTTCTTGAAGAGTGTGTTTAAAACATCTTACCCATGGCCACATAATGCATCCCATGCCATCTCCCTGGCCTCCATGCCCCTTCCTTGCCCATTTACCAATTATGCACTATGTATAGAACCAATGAGCCATATTATAACAATGGACCCCATTGGGAACTGTGTTAGCAGAAGCAGATGGCCAGACATCTGGTTCTCCACCTGGGTTCTTTATGAATGCTTGGCTGAGCTACAAGGCTCATAAATGCATTAGCTCAGCAGGGGTCCAAACTGAAGTGGAGTGTTCATTTTGCTAGATTGACATCTTTATGAGGCTATATTATTCTTTATGTGATCTCTTTTCTGAATGTTTATATATTTATTTGAACAAGGTTAAAAGGTGTGAAGTAAGCAAAGCTATTATTACAATTATGGCTCCATCAGTTTGACACTTTTGTAGGGTCGTGGGAACAGCAGGTTTTTTTTTCCCAAAGTAGATTTCTGGGTGGGCGTTTTCATTCCTCAGCATTTCAACACTTGCCATTGTTATCATTGTTATTACCCGCCCCCATGGCCGCCTACAACCTTTCTCTGGGGTTGATGGACCTGACTTGTCCATCCCCGCCTCCTCGGAGCAAAAACTGGGTGCGACAGGGCCCTTTAAACTGAGGTCGGTCTGCCAAGTCGGGAAACCTCCTGACTTTCCTGGGCCTCAGTAGTGAAAAGCCAGCCTGCTTTAACTCTTGTTTCTCTCTCCACAGGTGCTGCCAGACCCGCTGCACATTTCCAGGATTTTCCGCTTTTATTGCCTTTAGCAAGCCTGTGCTAGCCGACCTTCATCGGCCCGTGTTCAGAGGAGTGACAATTTCTCTGCTATCTCCTCCTTTCCTGAGGTATTTGCAGCATCCTCCTTCGCGAAGACTGATATAAAGAATTGGGTTGACACCCTGTATAGGCCCCAGCTAAAGTTTTGCATCCAGCTCTGGTCTTCCCTCTAGTTGGGATGTGAGGTCCCTTGACAGAATGTGGCGGAGTGAGTCAGAATGGCTTGAGGGATGAGAGAATTTCGCTACAAGCTTAGCTTGGGGATCTGTGCCATGACGACTCTATATCTCAACCTTAACCAGGCTCTTTGCCTCCATAAGAAGATCTCTTTTTTGATCCCCAATCTGTCCTACCCTTTCTTCGGTTTCCTTTTCACTACTTATATCCTTAAACAAGTCTTTTGAGTTTCCTTCTGGGTTACTCACTAGCCAATCCTCATGCCCTCTCTTTGGCTCTCCTACACTCTTGTTCAGTTCTCCTTTCATTTTTATTACCGACCCTTCATCTTCACTGGGTCCTGGAACTCCCTCCCTAACAGCACTGTGGGTGTACCTACACCACATGGACTGCAGCGGTTCAAAAAGGCAGCTCACCACCACCTTCTCAAAGGCAATTAGGGATGGGCAATAAATGACGGCCCAGCCAGCGATGCCCACATCCCCAGAATAAGTTATACATATTTTTTAAACGGTTCAAGCGTTGGAAGACAATGGGTTAATATTAATTATTAGCTAGGCTGGGATTTTCATGGCCCAGGTTAAAAGAGAGGTTGTGCAGATGATTTTTAAAATAAAATTATGCCTCTATTAAAATGCTGTGACCGCCTCAATGGCCATGAGCAAGTTCAAAGGGAACCCACCTATTGATATGTTAGTTACTATTTACAGCTGCTTAATGGTGTATTCCATAAACATAACAGACAATGTTAAAAGGTGATGGAAACACATCCGTATATTATACAAATGCATTAGGCTCTGTGCCTTCGGACCTCTGAAGTGTACTGCAGCTGTGAATTAAATCAACTAACACTGGTTAGCATGGGTCCCGAAACACTGGGGAAAGGTTGAGCTGTTGGAGATGTTTGTTTTAAGGTGGGTTAGATAGTTGGAGAGACTACAGCTCCTGATCCCATCCCACCCCATATCCACCACCACCCACCCCCGTCAGCCCACCCCATATCCACCACCACTCATCCCCTACCAGTCCACCCCATATCCACCACCACCCACCCCCGCCAGCCTACCCCATATCCACCACCATCCACCCCCGCCAGCCCACCCCATATCCACCACCACCCACCCCACCAGCCCACCCCATATCCACCACCATCCACCCCCGCCAGCCCACCCCAAATCAAACACCACCCACCCCCCACCAGCCCACCCCATATCCACCACCACTCACCCCTACCAGCCCACCCCATATCCACCACCACTCACCCCTACCAGCCCACCCCATATCCACCATCACCCACCCCAGCTAGCCCACCCCATATCCACCACCACCCACCCCCGCCAGCCCAACCCATATCCTCCACCACCCACCCCTGCCAGCCCACCCCATATCCACCACCACTCACCCCCGCCAGCCCAACCCATATCCACCACCACTCACCCCTACCAGCCCACCCCATATCCTCCACCATCCACCCCTGCCAGCCCAACCCATGTCCTCCACCATCCACCCCCGCCAGCCCACCCCATATCCACCACCATCCACCCCCGCCAGCCCACCCCATATCCTCCACCATCCACCCTGCCAGTCCACCCCTTATCCACCACCATCCACCCCCGCCAGCCCACCCCATATCCACCACCATCCACCCCCGCCAGCCCACCCCATATCCACCACCACCCACCCCCCAGGCCACCCCATATCCACCTCACCCCACAATCTCCACCGCACCCTGCAAATTGGCAGCACGAATGGGGATTGAATAGATTAGATAGATGGGAACATCACCACCTGGAAGTTCCCCTCCCAGTCACTCACCATCCTGACTTGGAAATATATCGCCGTTCCTTCACTGTCACTGGGTCAAAATCCTGGAACTCCCTCCCTAACAGCACTGTGGGTGTACCTACACCACATGGACTGCAGCGGTTCAAGAGGGCAGCTCACCACCACCTTCCCAAGGGCAATTAGGGGATGGGCACTAAACGCTGGCCCAGCCAGCGAAGCCCACATCCTGTGAAAAAAATCCTTTAAATGTTTTGAAGACCCGAATTAGACCATCCCTCAAATTCCTGCACTTACAGGAACACTAAGCCAAGTTCATGCAACCTGTCGAACATGCGAACTTACGAATTAGGAGCAAGAGTAGGCCATTGAGCCCCTCGAGCTCGCTCTCTCATTCAATAAGAGCATGGCCAATCTGACTGTAGCTTCAACTCCACATTCCATCTACCCCCCAATAACCATTGACTCCCTTGTTATCTGACTCAGATCTATTGCTTCCTTAAAAATACTCATTGATGCTGCCTCCATCAATCTCTGGGAAAGAGAATTCCAAAGATTCACAACCCTCCTAGCCACAATCTCTCACAGAAACCAGATGCAATGTACAACAAGCAACTCACCACTCCCTGTGGTACTCATAGACTCATAGTGAGCTCCACATACGAACCATCCTCTGGCTGGAGACATTTCTCCTGAATTCCCTGTTGGATTTATTCATGACTTTCTTATATCCATGGCCCCTAGTTCTGAGCTGGCCTGGAAGTGGAAATATCTTCTCCATGTCCACCCTATCAAACCCTTCCATAATATTGAAAACCTCTGTCAGCCTTCTCTCTCTATTCTAGTGAGAAGCCTGTTCGATCGGTCGTGAAAGGAATAACCCCTTAGATCTCGCATCAACTCTGCAAGCCTTTCTGTTCTGAACCTATGGAGGCAAGAGCTGTTCACCGTACGCCAAGTGCGGATACGTCAAGGGAGAAGCTTTTCTGACTCGGACTGTGCTCCACTTTGGGTGTAAGTGGTGGGTGGTGTGCTGGGAGCAATGTCATCACTCGGGTACATGACTGAAAGAAAGGAAAAGGGCATTACCAGTCTGAAGGAGCGCAGCACCGACAGGCCATCCACTCTGGCTAGGCCTAGCTCGATCAAGCTCAGGCAGACGATGATGCTGTCAAATATGTTCCAGCCCTGCTGAAAGTAGTAGTACGGGTCCAAGGCAATGATTTTTAAGACCATCTCAGCTGTGAAAATGGCAGTGAAAACCTGCAGGAAACAGGAAATTGTGTCAGAGCAGCGACAGGCACCTTGCCACCCCTCCCCTAATCCCCACCTTCCATCGCACCCCTCCCCCCCCCCCAACTTGGCACACCCAACACGCCCACTCGCCTGCCCTCCTGGGGACAATTCCCAGCCTGACTTAATACTATTCTTAGATCCAAGGGGCAGTAGGCATCCTCCACGCACAACGTGCAGGCCACTGTCTGCTTCTGGATGTTCACAGCTCGAGAAATTTCCCTGCTGTTTGTTTCTCGAGTTGAAGGAGCCTCACTCAGTCTCATTTCTATTGACAACAATTATGGAGCACAAAAAAAAAATCAAAGCAGAGCAGTGAGACTAAATATTTACAACTCAAGCTGTGATTCCCCCTGCCAATCAACAGTTCTACAACACAAGAAGAATTGATTCCTTTACCATGTCAGATCCTGCCTGCATTACGCTGAGTATACTGAAGTGAATAGGTAAGGGGGCTTACCTTTCATCACCACACACACTCACACACAATCTCTCACACACACACACACACTCACACACAATCTCACACACACACACACACACTCACAGATACACACACACAATCTCTCACACACACACACTCACACACACTCACACACAATCTCACACACACACACACACACACACTCACAGATACACACACACAATCTCTCACACACACACTCACACACACTCACACACAATCTCTCACACACACACACACACACACACTCACACACAACCTCTCACACACACTCACACACAATCACACACACACATACATGCACACATACACACACTCACACGCAATCTCACAGACCATCTCTTACACATACACTGGGGTGGAGGGGGTGGGGACATAAATACAACAACTGTCACTAGAGGAAAAAGTACTAGGGAATCTAATGGGGCTAAAGACAGATAAGTCCCCTGGACCTGATGGGTTGCATCCTAAGATATTAAAGGAAGTAGCCTCAGAGAGATAGTGGATGCACTGGCAGTAATCTTCCAAGATTGTGGAAAAGTCCCAGAGGATTGGAGAATGGCCAATATAACACACTTATACAGAAAGGGAGGCAGACAAAAAACAGGTAACTATAGGCCAGTTAGCTTAACATCTGTAATTGGGAAAATGTTAGAGTCTCTTATAAGGGATGTAATAGCAGAATATTTAGAAATGTATAATCTAATCAAGCAGAGTCAGCATGGCTTAATGAAGGGGGAATGATGTTTAGCAAATTTATTAGCTAGCTTTGAGGAGGTAACAAAAGGTCCGATAAGGTACGGCACATAAGGCTACTTATTAAGATAAGAGTCCATGGTGTTAGGGGTAGTATATTAGCATGGATAGAGGATTGGCTAACTAACAGAAGATAGAGAGTTGGGATAAGGGGGCCATTTTCAGGATGGCAACCTGTAACTAGTGGAGTGCCACAGGGATCAGTGCTGGGGCTACAATTACTTACAGTATATATTAATGACTTGGATGAGGGAAGTGAATTTACTATCACCAAGTTTGCAGTTGACACAAAAATAGGTGGGAAAAATAGGTGAGGATGACACAGAGTCTACAGAGGGATATAGACAGGTTAAGTGAGTGGGCAAAAACTTGGCAGATGGAATATAATGTGGGAAAGTGTGAGGTCATGCACTTTGGCAGGAAGAATAGAGGAGCTGAATATTATTTAAATAGGGAAAGACTGCAGAAAGCTGCAGCACAGAGGGATTTGGGGGTCCTTGTGCATGAATCACAAAAAGCTAATGTACAAGTTCAACAGGTAAAAGGGAAGGAAAATGGAATGTTGAATGTTTTTTTCAAAGGGAATGGAGTATAAAAATAGGGAAGTCTTGCTAAAACTATACAAGGCACTAGTTAGACCACACCTAGAATACTGTGAACAGCTTTGGTCCCCTTATCTAAGGAAAGATATACTGGCATTGGAGACAGTCCAGAGAAGGTTCACTAGGTTGATCCTGGGTATGGAGGGATTTTCTCATGAGGAGAGGTTGAGTAGGTTGGGCCTGTACTCATTGGAGTTTAGAAGAATGAGAGGTGACCTTATTGAAACATATAAGATTCTTAGAGGGCTTGACAGCGTAGATACTGAGAGGTTGTTTCCCCTTGTGGGAGAGTCTAGGACCAGAGGGCATAATCTCAGAGTAAGGGGTCACCCATTTAAGACAGAGATGAGGAGGAATTTCTTCTCAGAGGGTAGTCAATCTGTGGAATTCTTTCCTGCAGAGGGCTGTCGAGGCTGGGTCATTAAGTATATTCAAGGCTGAGATAGACAGATTTTTAATCAGTAAGGGGATCAAGGGTTATGGGGAAAAGGCAGGAAAGTGGAGTTGAGGATTATCAGGTCAGCCATGATCTCGCTGAATAGCAGAGCAGACTCGATGGGCCAAATGGTCTACTTCTACACCTACTTCTTATGGTCACACACATGCACAAACACAGACAGAAACACTCACACACACATGAAGACACACACAGAAGCACACACACAGACACACTCACACATACAGACACACACACAGACAAACTCACAGGCACACACACACACAGACACACACACTCGCACACACACACATGAAGACACACACAGAAGCACACACACAGACACACTCAGATACACACACCTGGTGGAATTTTTTTGAGGCGTCGGGAGAGCTGGCAAGAGACCCACATTGCCTCTTTTCAGGAAAGCTTCTGAACCATAAGACTATAAGACATCGGAGCAGAAATTAGGCCCTTCGGCCCATCGAGTCTGCTCCGCCATTCAATCATGGCTGATAAGTTTCTCAACCCCATTCTCCCGCCTTCTCCCCGTAACCTTTGATCCCCTTACCAATCACGAACCACAAGCCAATCAGGCCGTGGTGAGGCCACTGCCAGGATCTCCACCTGGAATAAAGACCCTGGGGGTGGAAGACCCGGGTAGCAAGAGCTACCAGCCAACCTGCACTGAGCAGTACCTCTGAGGAGGTTGTGGCTGCTGTGGAAGGACATTCCCAGAGTCCCAGGATCGCAGAGGACCCAGGCTACAGGTAGGTAATAATGTGGGTGGTCATGGGAGGGAGGGGTGGTTTCATTGGGGTGGGGTTGCAGGGAGAGGTGTAGGGAGGTCAGCAAGGGCTGGGGATGGGTCTCAGCGTCCCCACCCACCCCCTCCCGATGTTCAGTCTCTTGACCGGGCACTGAGTGTCTTTGAACGAGGGAATCCATTCCCTTCCCTGTCCCAGGTGACAAGCGGTGCACAGATTTCACCTGTGATGCATTCAGCATGGCAACAGGCCCACCTGCAGCTGGGTGAATCTCAGCGGCGGCAGGGTGAGGTGCTTCAATGGTCCTTAATGAGCCACTTAAGGTCCTCAATTGTTGGTGGGGTGGGACATTCGAAAATTGGCCTTCCAGCCCAGAACCTAGCTCTGGTGGAGGTGGAAAGGCAGCTAGTTCAGGGACGCCATGACCTTGCCTAATTACATGCCCTACCCACCTCCAAACTCCCCACCAGCAAGAGAAGATTCCGCACACAATCACACAAATACACCCAATCATACACATACACCCGATCACACACACAGGCCCACAATCACACAATCACACATATACACACAATCACACACATACACACAACCATGCACATACACACCTTCACACACATAGGCCCATAGACAATCACACACATACACACCTTCACACACATACACACGATCACACACATAGGCCCATAGACAATCACACACATACACACCTTCACACACATACACACGATCACACACACAGACCCACAGGCAATCACACACATACACACAATCACACACATACACACGATCACATGCACAGACCCACAGGCAATCACACACATACACACAATCACACACACAATCACACACATACACACAATCACACACATAGGCCCACAGACAATCACACACATACACACCTTCACACACATACACACGATCACACACACAGACCCACAGACAATCACACACATACACACCTTCACACACATACACACGATCACACACACAGACCCACAGGCAATCACAAACATACACACAATCACACACATACACACAATCACACACATAGGCCCACAGACAATCACACACATACACACCTTCACACACATACACACGATCACACACACAGACCCACAGGCAATCACACACATACACACAATCACACACATACACACGATCATACACACATACACACAATCACACACATACACCCAATCACACACATAGGCCCACAGACAATCACACACATACACATAATCACACACATACACCGGCCCACAGACACAGACCCATAGACAATCACACGCATACACTCGATCACAGACACAGACCCACAGACAATCACACACATACACACAATCACACACATACACATAATCACACACACAGGCCCACAGACAATCACACACATACACACCTTCACACACATACACACGATCACACACACAGGCCCACAAACAATCATACACATACACACAATCATACACATACACACGAACACACACAGACTCACAGGCAATCACACACATACACACAATCACATACATACACACGATCACACACACAGACCCACAGGCAATCACACACATACACACAATCACACACATACACACAATCACACATACAGGCCCACAAACAATCACACACACAGACCCACAGACAATCACACACATACACACCTTCACACACATACACACGATCACACACACGCCCACAAACAATCACACACATACACACAATCACACACATACACCGGCCCACAGACACAGACCCACAGACAATCACACACATACACACAATCACACACATACACACCATCACACACACAGACCCATCGGCAATCACACACATACACACAATCACACACATACACACGATCACACACACAGGCCCACAAACAATCACACACACAGACCCACAGACAATCACACACATACACACCTTCACACACATACACACGATCACACACACGCCCACAAACAATCACACACATACACAGAATCACACACATACACACGATCACACACACAGACCCACAGACAATCACACACATACACAGAATCACACACATACACACGATCACACACACGCTCACAGACAATCACACACATACACACCTTCACACACATACACACGATCACACACACGCCCACAAACAATCACACACATACACACAATCACACACATACACACAATCACACACATACACACGATCACACACACAGGCCCACAATCACACACATACACACAATCACACACATACACACGATCACACACACAGGCCCACAATCACACACACAGACCCACAGGCAATCACACACATACACACCTTCACACACATACACATAAACACACACACACACAAACACACACACAAAATCACATGCCTACACTCAATCACACACAACACAGAATCATATACGTGGTCACACACTCATACCCACAGGACCAGACCCACACACAATCACATACATTCACATAATCACAGTCACACAAACACACACACAGACCCACAGACACAGAGCTATACACAATCACATATGTACACACAATCACATACACACGAGCCCATACACAGACACACGCAATCACATACACAGACCCACAGACACAGACTCACACAAACGTGTGTACACGTGGATTCACACAAGAAAGCAAGCTGAGGTTTCAAGCCCCAATCTAGAGCAATGAGGCTCTTAGTGCAGTGAGGGGGGCGGGGGTGGGGGGGGGGGGGGGGGGGGGGGGGGGGCGGGGTGGGGGTTGGGGGGGAGTCCTGAGGTGTAGGGAGAGTATTCCAGCGCCTCGGACCCAGGCAGCTAAAGGCGTGGCCACTAATGGTGGAGCAAAGGAAAAATGGAGGGGGGTGGGGGTGTTTAGTGGTGTCGGGGGGGAGGGATGCACAAGAGACAAGAATCGGAAATTTCAAAGCGGACTGAACGGAAAAGCTGAAGGTTTGCTGCATGTGCGTTTATCATGCAACTGAACTGAGCAAAGGGGCAAGGCACAGCCTGTACAGCGCTGTCAAATCACACGCGGTGCAACTTGCCACTCTTATCTCAGAATGCTACACATTTTAGGACTTGAGATTAGATTGCTTCAATAGCTTAGCGGCTAAGACCACTCATTTCACACTGAAGCAGCTGAGTGTCTGTGTCCCACTCCTGGCAGCTGCTTTAAGGAGACTGATATTTAACTACATGTGAGCTCAGACAGACTAGGCTGGGAAGAGCAGGGTCATTATTATTGTTATTACAGCAGCAGTGAACTCAGTGAGGTAAAGTCACACACTTCACTGTCTTTTCAGGAATTCTTGTTTCTCTCAAGAGGGTCGTTAATCTGTGGAATTCTCATCCCAGAGAGCAGTGGGGGCTGGCCCATTGAGTATCTTTAAGGCTGAGTTAGACAGGTTTTGGATAGACAAGGGAGCCAAGAGCTATGTGGCCAGACAGGAAGGTGGAGCTGAAACCACAATCAGATCAGCTATGATCTTATCGAATGGTGGAGCAAGCTCGAAGGGCTGAATAGCCTATGCCTGCTCCTAAATTCTACGTTTTGATGTTGCTCCTGAATAGTGTTAGACTATGGAATTGGCCACGAGAAGTGGTTGAGGTGAGTAGCATACATACATTTAAGGGGAAGCTAGAAAAACATATATAAATGCTCTGACTACAAGAACAAGCTAAGGGTTGGGAATTCTGTAGTAATGGAACTCACCACTTGATTGCCCAAACCCTGCCCACCATCTAAGTTATGGATGGAATATTTTCCACTTGCCAGGATGAGTGCAGCTCCAACAATATTCATGTGACTTGACACCATCCAGGACAAAGCATGCCACTTGAACTGCACCCCATCCACTAGTTTTAACATTAACCCCCTCCACCGCCGACACACAGTAGCAGCAGTGTGTACCACCTACAAGATGCCCTGCTGGAATTCACCAAGGCTCCTCAGGCAGCACCTTCCAAACCCACAACCATTGCCATCTAGAAGGAGAAGGGCAGCAGATAGATGGGAACACCACCACCTGGAAGTTCCCCTCCGAGCCACTCACCACCCTGATTTGGGAATATATCACCGTTCCTTCACTGTCGCTGGGTCAAAATCCTGGAACTCCCTCCCTAACAGCACTGCGGGTGTACCTACACCACATGGACTGCAGCAGTTCAAGAAGGCAGCTCACCGCCACCTTCTCAAGGGCAAATGGGGATGGGCAACAAATGCTGGCCTTGCCAATGGCGCTTCCATCCCATGAATGAACAAAAAAAGTCAGATGAAGTAAGGGTAGGAGTTGGTTCACGTGCAGGGTAAACATTGGCATAGACCTGTTGTGCTGAAGGATCTGTTTCTGTAGTGGAAATACTATGCAATGCTATGTAAGCAACTGTCTTCTCTCCTGTCCGAAGGTGCTAATTTGAAGTGGGGTGGGGTGGTGGTGGGGGGGGCAGGGGGGGTGGTGGGGTGGGGGTTGAGTGTGGGGGTTTGTGGAAAGAGCACAACTTTCCGTTGCTTGTTGCTAAAGTTCTTGCTTCCCTGTTCTCCGAGAGCAAGGAAAATGCTAAATGGAAAAGTTGCCAACGGTTGAATGAGTTGAATGTGTACGAGATTCATTCATGCCGAATATGAAACTCTCAGACGCACAATCTCTTCAGTTCAAAGGGATTAAATGCTTCAAATCTCAAGAGTACCCAGCAGCTGCTCAGGGTAGATGGTCATTCCAACTCATGAGCTAGCTCTTGGATATTATTACTATTATGAATCTCAACATCACATATAAATGTACACAGTGACCCAAACACCCACCAATCACCAATACATTTAGAGAGATACACCTCTACACACATACATACCAATGTACAAATCCACATACCCAGGTGTATGCGCATATCAATAAAATCACACATTAACACACAAATAAATACCCACACAAATACTGATGCATTGATAAACATAAATGCAACCCCACATACAGATATGTACACCACTTGTACCCACACGTATAAAATGCACCCCTCCACATGCATACAACGACACATGAACACTCATGCACACAGGAACACGTGCACACTGACACACGCACAAGCAAACAGACAAGCTCAAACACAAGCACACAAACATATGCATACACAGATAACACACACAAACACGTACACACAGACACATGCACAAACAGATATTCACACACACAGATACAGACACGTACAGGCATAGAAATGCACACAGACACAGGCACATACAAACAGATGTAATGCACTCGCGCACGCACACACACACACACACACACACACACACACACATGCACACACACAGACACAGATAAAATGCATCACACAATGTACACACAAAATCACAGAATTTACATTCTGGAAATTCCTTTAGGGTTCAACTTAATGTAAAACATGATCTTCTCCCTACCAGGTTCCCCACATAGAGCATATTATCAAATTCCTTGGACATTGGCCGGTGCTCCAGTGCCATGAAGAGGGTGTTCAGTACGATACAGATGGTGATTGCTAGGTCCAGGAAGGGATCCATCACAATATATTTCAATATTTTCTTCATTCTTATCCACAATGGGCAGCAGGTCCAGATAAGAAACGTTTGGGAAAAGTAGTACCAGCAGCGGGGATATTTCAAGTGAGATTCTTCAAATTCTAGGAGTGAGACCAGACAGGAGGGTTGGTGTTATACAGTTAAATGAAAGCGTAATTGTTGAACTCTCACTATGGCTACTGTAGCTAAAAGGGGTAAGTGGTGTCCTGAGGCTGTGAAAGGCACTACAGAAATGCAAATTCTTGTCTTCGGGGCTTGTAGCTCAAACTGTGATATTCTGTACAAGAACAGAATTACCTGGAAAAACTCAGCAGGTCTGGCAGCATTGGCGGAGAAGAAAAGAGTTAACGTTTCGAGTCCTCGAAACGTCAACTCCTTTCTTCTCCGCCGATGCTGCCAGACCTGCTGAGTTTTTCCAGGTAATTCTGTTCTTGTTTTGGATTTCCAGCATCCGCAGTTTTTTTGTTTTTATCTCTGTGATATTCTGTACGCCGTTAAAGCCAATACTCACCGATCTCCAATCCATGGAATGTCTAATGCCAAGACTCTACCTGAACCCAAAATGGCAACTGTTTCCTCAGCTAAAAGAAAGACTTGCATTTATATCGCGCTTTTCACAACCACTGGGAGTCTCAAAGCGCTTTCTAGCTAATGAAATACTTTTGAATTGTAGCCACGGTTATAATGTCGGGAACGCAGCAGCTAATTTGCATATAGCACGCTCCCAATCACAGCCATGTGACAATGGCCAGATAATCTGGTTTTTTTTTTTGTGATGTTGGCTGAGTGATAAATACCGGCCAGGACACTCGGGGGTAACTCCCCTCCTCTTTGAAATAGTGGCATGAGATCTTTTACGTCCACCTGAGCAGGCAATGCAGCCTCTGTTTAACATTTCGTCTAAAAGACGGCACCTCCAACAGTGCAGCACTCCCTCCGTACTGCACTGCAGTGTCGGCCTCGATTTTTTTGTGCCCAAGCCCTGGAGTGGGACACACCCACACACCAGTTAGGAAGCTGCTTGTGGCAAAATTGCCAAGGTGGTTCCACTGCCAGCAAATGATGGTACTTTTCACCCTCTATAAAGGTCTTGAACCCCGCCCTGAAGTTCAGGCCGGTGAACCAGACTAGCTGTCACTGACTTCATCTGTTGCACAAACGGATTCAATCGCAGCCTTCAAAAAGATAACTGGATAAACACTTGAAGAGGCAGAAAATTGCAGGGGTATGGAGAAAGAGCAGGGAAGTGGGGCTAATTGGACTGTGTTACAAAGGAGCCAGCGCAGGCTCTATGTTCTCCTCTGTGCGGTACCTTCCAGGATTCTATGTTTCCCTACATTACAACAACTGAGGCCTCCCTGCTTTCCCTGGCACAGTTTCACAACAGGCAGTGAATACCCTTACCAACAAGTATTGGGAACGCCAACATTGGCTCTACTTTCCTAATTTCATAGTGCAATTCATCTGGGAAATTTTCTGCGAGCTGATTTATACTTAGTCAGCATTATTTTTTCCTTAGGCCACTAGCATGTCATCCTACTCCTCGATTGTGAAGAAAATCATTGTTCCTTTTCCTGAAAACACAGCTGTAATCCCGGGAGAGATAGAGAGAGGTATAGAGATAGAGAGAGGCAGAGAGAGAGAGAGAGTTGGAGGGAGACAGAGGGAGAGAGAGAAAGAGAGAAAAGGAGAGAGGGAGTGAAAGAGAGGGGGGGAGAAAGGGAGAGAGAGAGGGAGAATTTTGAGATGGAGGGAGACAAAGGGACAAAAGATGCGACCCTCAGTTTAACATCTCATACAAAAGGCAGCATCTCCAATAGTGCTGCACTTCCTCAGTACTTCAGTACCTCTGATAGTGCTGTACTCCCTCAGTAATACAGCACCTCTGATAGTGCTGTACTCCCTCAGTAATACAGCACCTCTGATAGTGCTGCACTCCCTCAGTAATACAGCACCTCTGATAGTGCTGCACTCCCTCAGTACTACATCAGGGTGTAGGTTTGATGTATGTGCTCAAGCACTAGACTGGGCCTTTAACCTGGAACTCCTTAGGCAGTGGCCAGCATGCTCCCAGTGAAGCTACAGCCGACACTTCTTGCATTTAGAATAATTTCCACTTAAGCCAAAAATTCTGCTCCATCCTTAAACACTCTGGGTCCAAAATATGATAAAATAATGGTACGTGGTTCTCCCTAACCCGGCATTTCTGTGCTGTAGCTGGTTTGTCACTCTATTTGCACAATATTCCCAGTCCCGGGGCGGTGGATTCGGAGGTGGGGTGTCCGGGAGGGGCAGGAGGTGTGGAGCGCAGAGTGTAGCAGGAAAATAGTGGGGAGCTGCATCCGGATGGCTTCCCTACGCATTCCCACTGCCGGGGACGTTTCCCAGCGGTGAGCAGGGAATACAGACCCTGCGGCTCGCTGAAGCAGAGTGATAGCTAAGTGCCATATTTAAGGTCACTGCTCTGGGCGATCTAGATGGCCTGTTATTGTTGTTCCTGTGATGCAGTGGCCCTATGTGGCATGTGGAGGCCACTAACGCCATGCAGGCGGCCTCACTGCATCAGTCTGGGGTATCATCAGAGTCGGAGGCCCCGGTCCCAAAAGATGGGTCCAGGGGGCAGGGATGGCAGCCCCCGGGGCCCCAACAAGGCACCTGGAGGGGTTTCCCTTCTCACCGGTGGGGCCTGCCTGCTTGATCCCTCTGAGCTTTTGTTTGAAACCTACCTCTCAGGCACCCCCTCGGTCGCCAACCTGCCTCTGCAGCACCAACCTTTCCGGTTGAGATTGCCGAAGCCTCTGATTGAGCTGCTAGCCATCTGATTGGGCCGGCAGAATCGGAAACCCGCCCACCTGCCATCCACAGGAGGTCACCAGAGATTGGAACAGGAGTAGCCCATTCGGGCTGTGGAACCTGGTCCTTAAATGGACAGCGAGTTTGGGAGTGGTCAGTTAGGATACTGGCTCCGGGAATATCTCTGTGCTGGCAAGTGGGGACTCAGGACTCAGGACCCCCATTTAGTCACAGGTTGGGAGTCTGAAGCCCATGTGAAAATGTTCCCCTGCAGGTTTGGGGTGTGCTCCTGAGCTTTGAAATTGCAGTGACAATGTTCCCAGCACTGAGCCCTGGGTCACTTCTCCCACTTGGAGATTATTTCCCGAACATGTAGCACTTTCCAACACCTACATCAACATTAGCAGGAGAGACTAGGACCGTAGGCACAGCCTCAGAGTAAAGGGAAGACCTTTTAGAACAGAGATGAGGAGAAACTTCTTTAGCCAGAGAGTGGTGAATCTATGGAATTCATTGCCACAGAAGGCTGTGGAGGCCAGGTCATTGAGTGTATTTAAGACCGAGATAGATAGGTTCTTGATTGGTAAGGGGATCAAAGGTTATGGGGAGAAGGCGGGAGAATGGGGTTGAGAAACTTATCAGCCATGATTGAATGGTGGAGCAGACTCGATGGGCCGAATGGCCTAATCTCTGCTTCTATGTCTTATGGTCTTATGGTCTTATTATGGACAGAGCACTCCCATTAGCAGTAAGACACAGGTCAAAGGTAGCATTCAAATCTTCATCTTCAACAAAGTTTGATGATACTTGAATTTCTTTCTCTGTTACTGCCTCTCCTGTCTCATGATTTAATTAAGATTTGCTCCCTTATGCATCGCCTCTCTCTCGTTCACCGTAAGCTGAGTAGCCTCTCTCTCACATTCTTCCTCCTCCTTGCATCACTGTGTCGGTATAACATCATCTCTCATCCTTAATTCGTTCTCTCGTTGGAAATCTAAACTGTGGAATGCCCTACTTTCAGAGGACCGGTGAAGTTTGGAACTCTCTTCCGCAAAGGGTAATTGGTGCTGGATCAAATGTAAAGTTTGAAACTGAGGTTGATGGCTGCTTGTTATCCAAGTGTTAAGGGTTATAGTGCAAAGGCAGGTTAGGTTGGAGTTAGCCTGCAGATCAGCCAAGGTCTCACCGAATGGCAATGGACCAGGCCCGAGGGGTTAAAAGGCCCACTCCTCAATTCTTCCTTTCAGTGCTACTACTCCCCACCCTCACCCCCTTGGCTTTCCAGTTCTTGCCCTAGAGATTTTTTAAAAAAGCAAAGGAATCATGTTCTTTCCGACCCTTTTCACTATGGGTAGTGGCTTGGGCTATGAGCCTTGGACCCACCCGGTGTTCATATGCTGAGGATAAGGGCACTTGGTCCGCCTCAGCTAAGAGAGAGAAAGGCTACACTCACAGCGGCCGAATGATTCCCACATGACCCCAGGGTGGTGAACATCCCTCGGAATTTCTGTTGGAACTCTGTCATAAAGCCGGGGAGCCCTGATTTTCCGGCACCGAGCCCCCTTTCCACTGCTTCCCAATGGGAAAAAAAAACCCGGTATAAACTGGGACATAAGAGCACTGGTCCGAACTGGTCTTGTGACCCTAAAAATGGAACACAAGACCAGTTCTGACCAGTACTCTCAGTCCCCAGTCTTGACAGTTTTTACTGTTTCTCCCGGTGGGTTAGAAGTTAATTCCAGCCCTTTTGTATGAAGGGCTCCCTGGCAACAATCTTAATTTTCCCGTTCACCAGTTTGCATTTTTGCTTTCTGGATCTGGCAATCCAGATTGAATTTTTCAGGATAGAAAAAGGCCAGGATAGGAGATAAAGACCAACATTCCGTTAGCCCCATGATTGCCTTTTGATATATGAAGTGTCAAGTAATGATATCCTGACATCTCTTCCAATCGCACCTTTCAGTGTTACTGCACCATGCACACACTCTTTGAAAGTCACCTATCTTTTATTCTATGGCCACACTTGAGGCATATGGAGCAGGCTCTGTCAGTAGCTCCCAATATAGCTGCACTCGGTTATCTCCCAACCTTCATGCAAATCCTTTAGGAGCTGCTAACTCCTGGAGGTGTTGGTGTGACACCCAGGCCCCAAAGTGACGGTTGAACCATTCAGGAATGATAGAGGCCAGGATAAGTCTGAGCGAGCGTAAGTGGCTGCTCACCGTATCTTTAAAGGCTGGGCAAATACTTTCAGGCCATTAACTCTATTGACCTAAAAATTAACCAAATCTATCGGAGCAGCAGCAATGTTGTGTGCTGCTTTTGCGTGCAAGGCTCTGCCAATTTTATAAATGCTGTCGTGCATCAGCATTATGAGATCAGCACATCTCCAATTAATCCCACCCGAGCAAATCTACTCTATACTCTATTGACGTGACAACATAGTCCAGCTGTTTGCTTCGCTGATTGCTACTCCTCACTGACTTATCATCTGAAGTGTGTTAGGCTACAACACCCTGAGCTCTCGTCCTCTTCCCACACCATTCAAGAACACGTAAGACACCCAGCTTCTCTTCAATCAGGTCTGCATCAGCGCAGAGCTGTAGCTAGATGGCTGCAGAGTTCAAAGAGAGAATTCCACCAACACTTTTTTTTTAATATAAAAAAACAATTGCATATAATTTGGGTGAAGTTAGGCACCGATCTAATGTATTTCTGTTTATTGTCGATCATTCATTTTTGACCATTTATGTCCATGATCATATTTCTCTGCCTTCTACTCCTGGTTTTCACGTTATATTAGTGACTCATTCTGGGTGCAGTTTGAAAGGTGACATACATGCCCTGGTACCCAATCACTCTCCAGTAAGGCAATCTGAGCATGTAGAGGGGTTCATTATAGTCAAGTCTAATTGTGCCCTCATCAAACAGGTATCTTTCAGCTACAGATGAGGATTAACTCAGGGCCTAGGTCATTTCACAGAATCACGCAGTGCAGAAGAGGCCCATCGAGTCTGCACGGACAGATTTCAGCTGGAAATGAAGCACTCCAACTGGAGCACAAGTAAATCTGATTCAGCTTTACCTGCCCTGTAACCAGTGCAGGAACATGACATCTTCAATAAGGTTAACTCATATGAAGAGCCATGCTAACCTGCATTCAGGCAAGTTGTACTGAGTTAATTTGCGCTGTTACCAATCTGAACTGAGTCAATCTGAATTGAGTCAATCTGAATTGAGTCAATCCTGAACTGAGTCAATCTGGATTTAGTCAATCTGAATTGAGTCAGTCTGATCTGAATCAATCGGATCTGAGTCAATCGGATCTGAGTCAATCTGAACTGAGTCAATCTGAACTGAGTCAATCGGATCTGAATCAATCGGATCTGAGTCAATCTGAATTGAGTCAATCTGATCTGAGTCAATCGGATCTGAGTCAATTGGATCTGAATCAATCGGATCTGAGTCAATCTGAACTGAGTCAATCTGAACAGAGTCAGTCTGAACTGAGTCAATCTGAACTGAGTCAATCTGAACTGAGTCAATTTGAACTGAGTCAATCTGAACAGAGTCAGTCTGAACTGAGTCAGTCTGAACTGAGTCAATTTGAACTGAGCCAATCTGAACTGAGTCAATCTGATCTGAGTCAATCTGAACCGAGTCAATGTGAACAGAGTCAGTCTGAACAGTCAGTCTGAACTGAGTCAATCTGAACAGAGTCAGTCTGAACAGTCAGTCTGAACTGAGTCAATTTGAACTGAATCACTCTGAATTTAGTCAATATGAACTGAGTCAATCTGAACAGAGTAAGTCTGATCTGAGTCAATCTGATCTGAGTCAATCTGAATTTAGTCAATCTGAATTTAGTCAATCTGATTTGAGTCAATCTGAATTGAGTCAAACCGAATTGAGTCAATCTGAATTGAGTCAATCTGATCTGAGTCAAACTGAATTGAGTCAATCTGAACGGAGTCAATCTGAATTTAGTCAATCTGAACGATGTCAATTTGAACTGAGTCAATCTGATTTGAGTCAATCTGAATTGAGTCAATCTGATCTGAGTCAATATGAATTGAGTCAGTCTGAACTGAGTCAATCTGAACTGAGTCAATCTGAACAGAGTCAGTCTGAACTGAGTCAATCTGAACTGAGTCAATCTGAACTGAGTCAATTTGAACTGAGCCAATCTGAACTGAGTCAATTTGAACTGAGTCAATCTGAACAGAGTCAGTCTGAACTGAGTCAATCTGAACTGAGTCAATCTGAACTGAGTCAATTTGAACTGAGCCAATCTGAACTGAGTCAATCTGAACAGAGTCAGTCTGAACAGTCAGTCTGAACTGAGTCAATTTGAACTGAGTCAATCTGAACAGAGTAAGTCTGATCTGAGTCAATCTGATCTGAGTCAATCTGAATTAAGTCAATCTGAATTTAGTCAATCTGAACGGAGTCAATTTGAACTGAGTCAATCTGAATTGAGTCAATCTGAATTGAGTCAATCTGAATTGAGTCAAACCGAATTGAGTCAATCTGAATTGAGTCAATCTGATCTGAGTCAATCTGAATTGAGTCAATCTGAATTGAGTCAATCTGCATTGAGTCAATCTGATCTGAGTCAATCTGAAATGAGTCATTCTGAATTGAGTCAATCTGATCTGAGTCAATTTGAACTGAGTCAATCTGATTTGAGTCAATCTGAATTGAGTCAATCTGATCTGAGTCAAACTGAATTGAGTCAATCTGAATTGAGTCAATCTGCATTGAGTCAATCTGATCTGAGTCAATCTGAAATGAGTCATTCTGAATTGAGTCAATCTGAACGGAGTCAATTTGAACTGAGTCAATCTGATCTGAGTCAATCTGAATTGAGTCAAACCGAATTGAGTCAATCTGAATTGAGTCAATCTGATCTGAGTCAATATGAATTGAGTCAATCTGATCTGAGTCAATCTGAATTGAGTCAATCTGCATTGAGTCAATCTGATCTGAGTCAATCTGAACTGAGTCGATGTGATCTGAGTCAATCTGAATTGAGTCAATCTGCATTGAGTCAATCTGATCTGAGTCAATCTGAACTGAGTTGATGTGATCTGAGTCAATCTGAATTGAGTCAATCTGATCTAAGTCAATCTGAATTGAGTCAATCTGAGTGCATGTTTCTGAGCTAAGATAGTGTTTGAAGGATTTCCAAACTGAACCAAATATTTGAGCCTCCCATCAGCCGCTTCCTCCCAGTCTGAGTTGTGTAAGAGACAGATGGAGCTGTATTTTTGTGATGATGCTTTTGTAATTACCAACAAATAAAGAAACAGATTGAGTCCTTCTCCATAAATAGCACAGACCTCCAGGGTGGGGGGTGGGTAGGAGGAGGTGCACAGGGTGTAACCAGCTTGGCCATGTTGTACAAAGTACAATGCAAGCACACCGCAGAATGAATGCTATTGATTCAATTTGGGATCGAATTCCTTCTGCAGTGGGAAATGTAGTATAAGGAAAGGGGACTTAAGTCTAACGCGCTTTGCAAAGCAACATTCTATTTCCTCATGTACCTCAACCAATGCCTTTGGATCTGATCCTAACCCCCACTGTGAGTCTTACCTTCCATGGTGTTGGTAAGGACACTGGCTGCACTGACTGCCCTCTCCCTTTGATGCGTCTCTTCCAGGTAACCCACGGAGGCACGATGATCTGTCAGCAAGTGTTTCTTACTCAGTTCGTTCTCCGACGTGGATGACTGCTCAGGAGAAAGAAAGAACAGTATCAAGCTTGGAGTACAGTACCACACATAAAATTCCCTGCTTAAGCCATTAGGAGAAGGATACTACACAACTGACTTCCTGGTATAACTTCTCCATCAATGATTCCATTTACCTTTCGCTCAGTCATCGATTGGGGAGAGCGATTGCCTACATCGATCGCTCGTTTTCAACAACATGGCGGCTTTTTAATGTTTGGGTGGTTTAAGAATGTGGCAATGACTCTCAGCATTCCGATGGGAATGTTTCCTTCGTGACATCCTGATCCACTCCTCAATCACCCCCATCACCCCTTCTCCTTCCCATGACAGCTCTCCATGCAAGTGCAGAATATGTAACGCCTGCCCTTTTACATGTCTGAAGGCCCCAGACATTCCTTCCTGGTGAAGCAGGAATTTACGTGTATTTCTTTCAATTTAGCCTATTGTATTTGTTGCTCCTCTACGTTAGGGAGACCAAACACAGACTGGGTGACCGCTTTGCCGTGCACCTCCGTTCAGTCCCCAAGCTTCCAATCGCCTGTCATTTTAATTCTCTGTCGTGCTCCCGCTCTGACCTTTCTGTCCTTGGCCTGCTGCAGTGTTCCAATGAAGCTGAATGCAAACCCATCTCTCAACTGGGCACTTTGCAGCCTTCTTGGGCTCAAAAGGTTTGGTTTCCCATTTTGGTTCGTATTTCTCTGCTGGTTTGGTCTTTGTCTCATTTCTGTCTTGTTTCCTCCATTTTGCATTTGGACAGTCGCTATCCAGCCATTTACACCTCCTCTAGACACACCTTTTGTCCCTGCGCTTGTCCCATTACCTCTCCCTTTGCACCACCAATTCTTTAATCATTTAACCTCTCCTGCCCTCCGCCCAATCACAGGCCTTTTGTCTGCCTCCCACCTTTCACTTACTCAAAACCTATTACATTTCTAAAATTTCCCCGTGCTAATGAAAGGTCACAGACTTGAAACCTCAATCCTGTTTCTCTCTCCTGACCTGTTAAGCATTTTCTGGTTTTATTTCAGATTTACAGCATCCACAGTATTTTGCTTCAATATTTTATCTTTGGCTTTGCACACGAAGGCATAGAGTACAAAAGCTATACATTTCTGCTAAACGGTTATAAAAATACTGGTTAGGTCCAAGCTGGAGTATCGTGTACAGTTCCTGGCAGCACACTTTAAGAAAGATGACAAGCCTTAGACAAGGCCTATTGAGGAGGTGGTGGCATAGTGGTATGGTCACTGGACTAGTATTCCAGAGACCCAGGGTAATGCTCGAATCCTGCTACTGCAGATGATGAAATTTGAATTCAATAAAAATCTAGAATTAAAAGTATAATGGTGACAACCATGATGCCATATCCGATTGTAGTAACAACCCATCTGGTTCCTTTAGAGAAGGAAATCTGCCCCCCTTATCTGGTCTGGCCTACATGTGACTTGAGAACCACAGCAATGTGGTTGACTCTTAAATGGTGACTGAACGAAGGCAATTAGAGATGGGCAATGAATGCTGGTCTAGCCACGTCCCATGAATGAATATAAAAAAAAAGAGGGGCAGAGGAGATCCATTAGAATGGTACCAGAAACTAAATTACTCTGTTATGTGGTGATATTAAAAAAGCTGGAGTTATTCTCTTTGGAACAGTGGTTTAATAGAGATGCTCAAAATCATGAAGTGGTGATGAAGTAAACGGGGAAAAACTCTCCAGTGGCAGAGGGAAACCAATCAAGGGTTGATAACCAGAGGGCAGAGCTGTAAGGCAATTGGCAAAACCAATAGATATAAGGAGGAATTCTTTTCTGCAGCATATTGGAATGCACTGCCCGTAAAGGTGCAGAGAGCAAATTCAATTACAACTTACTAGAGCGATTTTTAAAATATTATTCATTGAAGGGATGTGGGCATCACTGGCATTTATTGTCCATCCTTAGTTGCCCTTGAGAAGGTGGTGGTGAGCTGCCTTCTTGAACCACTGTAGTCCATGTGCTGTAGGTACACTCACAGTGCTGTTAGGGAGGGAGTTCCAGGATATTGACTCAGCGACAGTGAAGGAACGGCGATATATTTCCAAGTGAGGATGGTGGGTGGCTCGGAGGAGAACTTGCAGGTCCTTGTCCTTGTCCTTCTAGATGGTAGTGGTCATGGGTTTGGAAGGCGCTGTCTAAGGAGCCTTGGTGAGTTCCTGCAGTGCGTCTTGTAGCTGGTACACGCTGCTGCTACTGTATGTCGGTGGTGGAGGGAGTGAATGTTTGTGGATGTGGTTTCAATCAAGCGGGCTGTTTTGTCCTGGATGGTGTCAAGCTTCTTGAGTGTTGTGGGAGCTGCACTCATCCAGGCAAGTGGGCAGTATTCCATCACACTCCTGATTTGTGCCTGGTAGGTGGTGGACAGGCTTTGGGGAGTCAGGAGGTGAGTTACTCACTGCAGGATTCCCAGCCTCTAACCTGCTCTTGTAGCCACAGTATTTATATGGCTAGTCCAGTTCAGTTTCTGGTCAAGGATGTTGATAGTGGGGGGATTCAGTGACAGTAACGCCATTGAACATCAAGGGGTGATGGTTGGATTCTCTCTTGTTGGAGTTGGTCATTGCCGGACACTTTGTGTGGCGTGAATGTTACTTGTCACTTGTCAGCCCAAGCCTGGATATTGTCCAGGTCTTGCCGCATTTAGACATGGACTGCTTCATTATCTGAGAAGTCACGAATGGTGTTGAACGTTGTGCAATCATCAGTGAATATCTCCACTTTTGACCTTATGATGGAGGGAAGTCACTGATGAAGCAGCTGAAGACGGTTGGGCTGAGGAGCTCAACCCTCCCCTCTTGCTAGTGCAGTTGTAGCTCATGCTTGGCAGCACACCAACCACCCATCAGGTTAGCTGGCTCAGTGGGGACTGTGGCTCATGGGGTCTACTTGTTACTGTGCGTCACTCCAGGAAATGCACTTATCCGCTAGGCCCCAGCGAGCTCCAGCAGCATTTCTCCTGCTGAAATACATCACCGCCTAGCGCTGCAACATCCCCCTCCTGTGAAGCAGCAAATCAGGTCAAACTCAGTGATATGCTGCCCAAATTCATCCGGCAGGGCACCAGATCAGAACCATGTCTAAATCTCCTCTTGCTCCATTAAGCGCACCGAGCTGAAAAGAATTCATGTACGTGCTGTCTAACTGGTCAGTCCCACGGGGATGAAATGCTACTTGTATCTGGTATCACAGACATTCTCAATGAGCTATTTAAGCAATGAATCAATATCCCTTTTCACAGCCTGGAGCCAGAGAGCGAGTAATCCCACCGGTGGCTGGGCTTGTTTGTATGGATAGTTCCAGAAAAAAAACAGGCCAGTGCTTGGTAACAGGTCCTCTGTAACCCAACTGACAACTGAGGGAATAGAATTAGTCAGAGCCAACTAGACATCGGTGGCAACAATAGGCACAGCACAGGTACAGTGGGCTGAATGGCCTCCTTCTGCTCTGTTTCATTCAATGACCTCCTGAGTTGTAACATGCGACACAAGACGGGTTTCATCTTAACTTGAGCTATTCCCCCAACCCAAAAGTAAAACTCCCTCCTTTTAAATACCATTTTCACCAAGGGCCCCCTGAAGATGATGGGAGGCATTTTTGAGTTAAGAATATGTTTTTAAGTAATCGCATGTTATTGCTATCTTCATCTCGCCCTCCTGATTTGTGCCACTTGATTGAAGTCTGTCGCAACATGAAATGAATTATCCCTTGAAAAGGAGTTGGTCATTTTTGATTCTGATTAAAGAGGTGAGTATAGTCAGGGATGGTCAAATGCTCCATCGGCTACACCAGTCCCAACGCCGCTACAGCAGGAGCTGAAATGTCTGAATGGTGAAGATATGAGAAGCAATAAATATTTTGGAGGATTTTCTGCTTGATTACTTTTGGGTTTCGTGGAGTTCTTGCACCAAACGCTCCATCAGAATGTTCCATTAGCCGTGGAGCGGCTGAGTTTGTACAGGGTCTGCGTTTTGGCCAAGCGATCGTTTTCCTTCCTTATTCTGGGGTTTTCCACATTCTAAATAAGACCGATTATAGGTTGGATTCCCTCATTACCACAGGCCCTACAGAGAATACGGAATGTTTCCAATGCTCATGCAGCTTAATTTGTTTATCTATTGTTGCTGCAATCCCTTGACACAGAGACACCGGAGGGATACGATGCAGTTTTTTGCAACCCTAATCCCCAGGCGGCAAGTTGCCAATCCCACCCAATGTAGAGGAATACGGCAGAGGGGTCACTGGATGGGGTGAATCCAGTTCATGAGGTGATTTGCTTCTTGGGGAGAATGTCTGTCCATCACAGGCAGACGGGATATTTCAGTAAGGAATTCATTAGGATTAGAACTCCAAAGATTTAAACGCTTCTGATCCATGATAATCCCAGGATATAGAATCAGAGAATCATCTAGCACAAAACCAGGCTGGTCTATCCATTATGTCACTTCCAGCTTTCTGAAGGAGCATTTCAATTAATCCTGCTCTTTCCCTGCAAAAATTTCCTTTGCAAGTATTTATCCAATTCCCTTTTGAAAGTTACTATTGAGTATTCTTCCGCCACTATTTCAGGCACTGCATTCCAGAACATAACTCCTCACTGTGTAAAAAAGAATTCATGTCTCTGCACATTCTTATCTGCACCCACCACTACAACCCCAGATACACAGATGTTTAAGCAACTACCTTAAATTAGTTCATGGTGCATGTGTTTGCTATCTCTAGGCTTGACTATTCCAACATTCTCCCGGACTGCCTCCCATTTTGCAACCTCCGTAAACTCATAAGCTCATCCAACACTATGTTGCCTCAATCCTAATTTGAGCCAAGTCCAGTTCGCTCATCACCTCTTGTGCCCACTAACATACATTGGTCCCCGCAACCTCCCTCCCAGAAATGCTTTGATTTTAAAATTCATATTCTTATTTTCAATTCCCTCCACAGCCTCACCCCTCCCTATCTCTGTCTCCCACCATGGCAGATCTGGAATTAAAAGTCTAATGATGACCATGAAACCCTTGTCGATTGATGTAAAAACCCACCTGGTTCACTAATGCCCCCTTTAGGGAAGGAAATTTGCCGTCCTTACCCGGTCTGGCCTACATGTGACTCCAGACACCACAGCAGTGCGGTTGACTCTTAAATGCCCTCCGAAATGGCCTAGCAAGCCACTTAGTTCTCAGGGGCAATTAGGCATCGGCAATAAATGATGTCCCAGCCAGCGATGCCCCCATCCCATGAATGAATTAAAATAGAGCTCCTCCTGACCCACAGCCTTCCGTCGTATCTGCACACTTCCAATTCTACCTTCTTGTCCAGCCCCGATTTTAATCACTCCACCTTTGACGGCCATACCTGCATCTGCCTGGGCCCTAATCTCTGCAATTCCCTCCCTAAAATTGCCCATCTCCTCAGTTCAGATGCTTCTTAAAGCCTACCTCTTTGACCAAGCTTTTGTCCTGATATGTCCTTACCTAGCTTGGTGTCAAAGTTTGCTTCATAACACCCTGTGAAGTGCCTTGGGATGTTTTACTACATTGAAGGTGCTATAGAAATGCAAGTTTTTGGCATTGATTGAAATCGAAAGCCATGCAGGCCAAGAGTTGCAGCTGATCCTGAGGCGTACACTGGTGGCGCAATGAAAGAGGCTGAGAAAGCAGACACGGAACCTTTTGTTTCTGTTGTTTCTCTTGTCTGAGGATCTGCATCAGTAACAGTGTTGTCCATGGCAATTGCTGACATGCGTTAGATTTATAAGGTCTCTCTTGCAGTGTCAATTATGGCTCAGCAGGTAACATTATCCCCTCTGAGTCAAAAGATCATGCATTCACAGTCTCACTCCAGAGACATGAGCACAACTCACACTCCCAGCAGGGTATGGAAGGAGTGCTGCCTGCACTGTCGAAGGTGCCATCTGTCAGATGAGATGTTAAAGTGGGGTCATTTAATTTAAACCTAACATTTTTATTAATGTAATGCATTGCAATTAGTTTTCTAGGCCAACATGTCAAGGAACCAACTAGAGAGCAGGCTATTTTAGATCTGGTATTGTACAATGAGACTGGGTAATTAATAACCTGTTGCAAAGGAGTCTCCAGTGAAGAGTGATCATAACATACTAGAATTTCATATTGAGTTTGAGAGTGATTTAGTTAGGTTTGAAACTACGGTCTTAAATCTGAACGAACCAAACTATGAGGGGTGGGTTGAATAAGAAAAATTGAGAACCTTGATTGAAAGATAGGATGGATGGTGGTTAAGCAATGGCAAATGTTTAAAGAGTTAACTAATAATTCACAATGAATATAAATTCCTTAAAGAATAAAAACCCAATGGGAAGAATGCACCATTGTGACTAACTGGAGAATTTAAGACAGTACTAGATTAAAGGAAGAGGCTTATAATGTTGTCAGAAAGATCCTGAGGATTGGGAGGTTTTAGAAATCAGCAAGGGATGACCGAGAAATTCATGAAGAACGGGTAAACAGATATGTGGATAAACGAGCAACAGACTTAAAAACAGATCGTAGGAGCTTATTTAGGTAATCAAAAAGGAAGAGGCTCAATCGATTCAAACTTGGTTTGAGTTCCACACAAAAAATTTGAGCTCATAATCTAGACTGCACCCCAGCACAGGTCTGAGAGAGCGATGCACTGTTGAGATTGCAACTGCTGGATTTGCTTTGAATGATCCCATGGACCAGTGGAAACATTCCCCCAGTGTCCTGTCGACATTCCTCGCTTAATGAATACTACCTCAACCAGATTAACTTCCCATTTCTATTACCGGTAATGACTACGGACACTGCGCTTCAAAAACTAACTGTGAATCACTGTGTGTGTGTTTGTGTGCGTGTCTGTGCCTCTGTGTGTGTGTGTGTGTGTGTGTGTGTGTGTGTGTGTGTGTGTGTGTGTGTGTGTGTGTGTGTGTGTGTGTGTGTGTGTGTGTGTGTGTGTGTGTGTGTATTGCTTTGAGGGTCATTTGTAGCTCTTTCCTGATTTTAAAATCCAGTTTTCAAACCCTTCGCTGGCCTTGCTCCCTCCCTATCTCTATAACTTCTCCCAGCTCTCAGAGCTTCACAATCTCTGTGCTCCTCCAATTCCCACCTCTTGCACATCCCCCACTTTCTCTGCCCCATCATTAGCTGCTGTGCCTTCAGCTACCTAAGCCCTAAGCTCTGGAATTCTCTCCCTAAACCCCTCCATTTTCCTCTCTCTCCCTATTGTTTAAAAACCCTTCTTAAAACCTACTGCTCAATTGTCCTACTATCTCCTTAGGCGGCACAGTGTTAGATTTAGTTGCTAACACTCCTGTGAAGCACTTTGTAACGTTTCACGAAGCTAAAGGCGTCACATAAATGCAATTTTCCTTTGTTGGCATCATTGTGCATGTTGCTATAAATTTTGTAGAAAGTTTGTTCAAAAATAAATATAAAACAATACTTCGATAGCTGCTATCACTGGCACCGCCCCCACCACAGCACAAACTTCCCTAGATGGCCAATAGAAGCAGAGAATACATGTTCCAGATCATTCCCAGAATCCAGACTACCAAAAAGCAGTAACACCTAATATATATAACTATAAGCGACATGATGGATGAGGTTTTATCCCTCTTTATTGCTAATATGCTGTCAATGATTGCTGCATCCATATAGGTATCAGCTGTGGTTTAATAGGTAGCTCTCTAGCCTCTGAAACACAGAAGGTTGTCCCACCCCATGAGACTTGATTGCAAAAATGTAGGCTGACACAGTGAAGTTTAACCGAGGGGCTTCCATCTACACCCCCTCACTCGCCCCCACAAAGAGGACGTGAAAGATCTTAATGGCACCAGGGTTCTATATCTACTGCTCTGGCCAAAACCATCATCAGCACAGCAAAAAGTCCAAATAATCTGGTCACCCTCACAGAGCTGCTCTGGGAACTTGACTTTTACCTTTGTCATTGGAGGGAGTGTGGTGGAGACTTACTGGAATGATACTTGGACCTGAACGGTTAAATGACAACGAGAGATTACACAAGCTAGCGTCCTATTCTGAGAATGTAGAAGGTTAAGTGGTGATTGGAATGAAGTTTTTAACGTGTTCAAAAGAATAGCTAGCGTTGATAGAACAAAGAATCCTGCGGCCAGTTGTGAGCCTAGAACTAGGAGGCGTTGTTTAACTATTCAAGCCAACCATTCAGGAGTGAAATTAGGAAGCACCTTTTAAAAATTAATTTGTGGGAGGTGGGATTCGCTGGCTGGGCCGGCATTTATTGCCCATCCCTCGTTGCCCTTGAGAAGGCGGTGGTGGTGAGCTGCCTTCTTGAACCGCTGCAGCCCCTGTGGTGTAGGGACGCCCGTGCAGAATCCTCTGCTCCTGCAGGAGGCGAGAGGGCCTGAAAAGTTGGTGGGTTGGCATTGGGACCGACACCCGATGCCTCCCCACCTCCACCGGTCGTAAGCTCTTGGCGGGGGGAGGGGGTGTGGTGGGGCAGGGAAGGGGACAGCCCGTGCTGGAGCTTCTCGCCCCACCTCCACTTGAGACCCTTAAGTGGCCAATTAATAACCACTTAAGGGCCTCTTCTTGCCTCCGCTGCAGTCTCCCCAGCTCCAGGTGGGCCTGCCGACATGTGGCCTGCATGATTGGTACAACGGTGAGGGCTGCGTGCCTGCTGGAGGGGGAGGGGTGGGTCGCTGGGGGGGGTGGTGGTAAGGCACTAATCTGTGCATGACCAAGGGAATGGAGACGGGGCATGGGGGTGGCCCAAGGGGGCTAAATGGCCTAACCCTGCCCCTTCAGCCCCACCTTACGACAGCGACCGCACTGAAAGAAAGTACTTCGGGGCTGCAGGGGTCTTTGGGGCGTGCTTAGGTTTTTAAAGGCAAGAAATAAATGAAGGCCTTTCTTTTCCGTGTGTCATTATTGAAGGGGGGACGCGGGAGGGGAGGGGACGGGAGTGGGGGAGGCCCACGAGTTCACAGCGCTGGGCTGCTTCTCACCCCGAGCGCCAGAGATCCTCCGGCCTGCCGATGTCGCCCTCGAGCTTCCCGGGATCGAGTTGGGGGGGGGGGGGGGGGTGCGGGGAGGCGGTGGTGGTACGCGGGTAGGCGAGATGAGCCTTGTCACCCGGGGCCACTCCAACCTTCTTAGACGACTTGACTCCATCGCTTCCTCCCGGAGCAAAGGCTTGTGGGTACTGAGCAGGTTCTTGGCACATCGTCTCGGCCTGGCACTGCCGCTGGCTCTTTCCCCGCTCCCAATGGGCCCGACGCTCCACAGGGAGTTCACCTCAATCCTGCAGTATTCGGGATGCACCCTGGGCCGGCTTCCCGATGACCCCGTTTTTAATTTCCACCCATAATTGCTCGGTTTCCACCCGCTCTCGAGTGCCGACGCACGTTGGTCCTAATCGTTGTTTAGAACTCCGTGCGGTTCCTTAGAGCCTTTCTCCTCGCAGCTGACCCTGTGTTCGCTTTTCCTTTTTTTTTAAAAATGCCTTCCATTACTTAGCAACGTGTTCACCTTTTGGACCCCGGATCAGTCCAGCAAAGCTTCATACCACGGCACCCAACTCCTCACCACACCGCCCCTCCACCCCCTCCCCCCTCCCCTCCCCCCTCCCCCCCCCAACCCCCCAACACCCCCCCTCCACCTCCGAACCTGTACCAGGCAATGGAACATTCTACAGATGGCATTGTCAAGTGAGCAGCTGTTTCCATAGCATCAATACAGCATCACCTAGACAACCAGTCCCCAGTGCTGCTCCTCCTCCTCAGTCCGTTTGTTTTGAAGGTTATTTCGCTGATGGAGAAACGTTATAGGTTGTTTTTTTTTTTGAAGAAAGGTTAAGAAGGCCCGTCAAAATGACTCGGCAACTTAAGACGTCAGGTGAAATGCTTCGCTTCCCCCTCCCTCGCCGCCCCGAATTTTTGCTTCTGCAAGAGTTATTTTCAATCTGCGCAAGCTGACCACCAACCCTTCTGCCAGCGGAACTGTTTCTCCCCCTCGTCGACTCGGACAGGGCTCCTCATGATCGAGGCAGGCCCGGACCACGACTGCCCCTCTTGGCGTCGAATGCTCACCGTCCAAGGTCACACCCCAAGGCTACTGGGGCGGTGGGTTGCCCCTGGAATGGTGTCCCCGGTCAGAAGAACAGGAAAGAAAGGGAGGGGCGGAACGCGGCTGAAAAATGGCCTGGCGGCGACCTCAGACACAGGAACGTCTCTGCAAGACTTGGCAACGTGGTTGAGAGGTGATAGTTTACCAGCTGCCCGTTCACCACCTTGTTACGGTTTACATACATCCCAAACTGCTTTTGCGCACAATATTCCAGAGGACTTTACAATTCCCCATCTCTTTTTTCTTGGCTCACCCAATTTCCTCAAGATTATATGTTCAACAAAGTGATTAACTAGCCCCAGGAATCTAAAAACTTAAGAAATAGGAGCTTCTGTATACTCTTCGCCCCTTTAAGGCTGCTCTACCAATTAACAAAGTCATGGTTGATCTTCTCCCTCAACTCCACCTTCCCACACTATCCCCATATCCCTTAATTCCTGGAGTACCCAAAAGTCTATTGATTTTTGTCTTGAATATGTTCAACAGCTGAGAATTCCACTGACTCACAACCCTTAGAGTGAAGAAATTTCTCTTTATCTCAATCTTAAATGGCCTAACCCTTGCTATGAGTGTCGCCTCGCTATGAGTGATTCCCCAGTAAGGAGAACCATTTTCTCAGCATCTACCATGACAAGTCCCTGACAAGCTTTATATCTCTCAGTTAGGTCACCTCTCATTCTTCCAAACTCCAGGGAGTATAGGTCTCGGCTACTCAATGTCTCCTCATCCCGCTCATCCCAGGAACCAGCCTAATGACCTTTTGTTGCTCTCCCTCGAAGGCAAGTATGTCCATCTTAGGGAAGGAGACTAAAACTGCACCCAGTACTCCACACGCGGCCATGTATAATTGGACTGAGATGTCTTTACTCTTATAATCCAATCCCCTTGCTTTCAAGTTAAACAATAAACAGCTTTTAAGAGATGTCAGTTCTTACATTGTCTTCCGTGACTGGCTTGCCCACTGTCACTTGAGGGAGAAGGAGGCTGCTTGGCGAGATCGGAGGTCCTCCTACCACGGACACCACGCCATTCTGGTCCACGGCACTGTGCAACTTCCTCCGTCCACTGAGCGGCACATTGGCTGTGCCTGGCACCGATCGGTGGCTCCCATGGCTCTGGTTGCTGTTGGTTCTGTACAGCTGAGGGAGGCACAAGGATTCCCTGATGCTCTCGGTGTCGTCGAAGACGCTGACCTCGTCATCCGAAAATATGTTCTCCATGGCAGCGTCCGCGGAGTGAGTCCGGAAGCGGAATATGCTGCTGCGTCTGAGTGTATGGCGGTTTGAAAGTATTGGCGTCATGAGAGGCTGGGGAAAGAATCCAAATTGTTAAAAGTTGACGCACATAACAATATACTAAACTGACTGATGGGCGAGAAAGTTAGTGATATAGAACACACACAATAAATAGGAGGAGGATTGGCCATTTGGCCTCTTGAACCTGCTCCGCCATTCAATAAGGTCATGGCTGACCTGAGTGCGGCCTTAAGCTTACTTTCTTGCCTGCCCCCCATAACCATTGAACCAGTTCCTTGTAGGTTAAACATCTGTTCCACTCAGCCGTGAATATATTCAATGACCCAGCCTCCATTGCTCTCTGGGGTAGAGGATCCTAAAGATTAATGAAAAGAAATTCCTCCTCATCTCCATTTCAATGGGAGTCCACCACCATTCACAACTGGATGTGACAGGACTGCAGAACCTTGACCTGCTCCATTAGTTATGGAATTGTTTAGCTTTCTTGTACACTGCTCCCTCTGTATGGCACGTAAGTAATCCTGTGTTTTAGCTTCACCAGGTTGACACCTCATTTTTAGGTATGCCTGGTGCTGCTCCTGGCATTCCCTCCTGCACTCTTCATTGAACCAGGGTTGATCCCCTGGCTTGATGGTAATGGTAGAGTGGGGGATATGCCAGGCCATGAGGTTACAGGTTGTGTTCGAGTACAATTCTGCTGCTGTTGATGCTCACAGCGCCTCATGGATGCCCAGTCTTGAGTTGCTAGATTTGTTCGAAATCTATCCAATTTAGCATAATGGTCGTGCCACACAACATGATGGAGGGTATCCTCAATGTGAAGGTGGGACTTCGTCTCCACAACGACTGTGCGGTGGTCACTCTTATCAATACTGTCATGGACAGATGCATCTGCTGCAGGCAGGTTGGTGAGGATGAGGTCAAATATGTTTTTCCCTCTTATTGGTTCCCTCACCACCTGCCGCAGACCCAGTTTAGCAGCTATGTCCTTTAGGACTCGGCCAGCTTGGTCAGCAGTGGTGCTACCGAGCCACTCTTGGTGATGGACATTGAAGTCCCCCACCCAGAGTACATTCTGTGCCTTTGCCACCCTCAGTGCTTCCTCCAAGTGGTGTTCAACATGGAGGAGCACTGATTCATCATCTGAGGGAGGGCGGTACGTGGTAATCAGCAGGGGGTTTCCTTGTCCATGTTTGACCTGATGCCATGAGAACTCATGGGCTTCAGAGTCAATGTAATGACTCTCGGGGTAACTCCCTCCTGACTGTATACCACTGTGCCACCACCTCTGCTGGGTCTGTCCTGCTGGTGGGACAGAACATACCCAGGGATGGTGATGGTGGAGCCTGGGACAATATCTGTAAGGTATGATTCTGTGAGGATGACTATGTCAGGTTGTTGTTTGGCTAGTCTGTGAGACGGCTCTCCCAATTTTAAAAGCTTTACCATTAACCGATCTTTTTGATCTAATTTTAAGTTAGCTCTCCTCATTCTTATACTCTTGCTGGGTGTCCTTTCCTAATTTTTGCATTCCAGAAACTGCAAGTACTTTAACTCTAATTAAACACAAAAGCAACAGACCAACAGGAGGTTACTTGCCAAACATTTGCGAAAAGCAAAATTCCTGGAGTTTTAAATGGCAATGTGGGTGACGATGTGCAAGAATCAGACTTAGATGTTCAGCATCACTCCAAAACAAAGTAGACTCGGACAGATCAGTTTGTGATACTCTCCCTTTGTGATGCTCCTCGAGACTTTATTTTACTTTAAAAGTGCTATTTAAAATGCAACTTGTCATTGTTATGGAGGGTCACAACCCTTCCTGTTCTAAGGAAGAAGGGTTAGTCTGACTCACCGCTAGCTGCAGGGAGTGACCTGACAGGAGGCCTTTCAAACGCTGAAAGGTTTTGAGAGAGTGGATACCGAAAGAATGCTCCCTCTTGTAGGAAGGAGGATAACTCAGAGGCCATCAGTTTAAGATCATCACCAGGAAATCCAATGGGGAATTCAGAAGAAACCTCTTTACCCAAAGTGCGGTGAGAATGCGGAGTGAGTTACCACAGCGAGTGGTTGAGGTGAATGGCGTTGACGCGTTTAAGGGGGGAATGAAGCAAGTTTGCTGCTGGCAATGTGGCAAATGTCGGACAAGGCACCCAAAGCCTCCGTGCGCCATTTCGCCAGCCTCCCCACTCCCCAGCCCGTCCCCCAAAGGGCCGGTGGAACCCAGCCCAATGACTCTGAGCACCTCTTTAATTTAGTATGTGCTGCAGGATGGGATGGCCCTAACTCTGCTGCGGATTGTACTTTGCTTTATTTTATAGTAACGGTGGGGGGTGGGCAGCAGTTACTACCGACAAGGAATTAAACATAAAACAAGAGCAGGGGCATCATTCCATGCGTGGGACTGCGCTGCGTGCTCCGGGTAGATTCCTTACCTTCTGTGGTAAGCCCTCTTCGGACGCCGACCTCAGCTCTTTATCCTCATCGATCCCCTCTTCTAATTTTCCCAGCTCTTTTCCACTCCTGGCCCTGTTGCTTCTTTCCCTGGTGCTCCTTGCACTTAAATGCGATCTCTCAGAGGAACTTCTCGACAAGGTCTCGTTCCCCAATCTGGTCAATTGCTGTGAAAACAGTTTATGAAAGAGCATGCTCCATTTATTGGCATGAAGGTCTTTTTTTTTAAGGAGCATTTCAGTTGTTAGCATCCGTAAAGCACCCTTGACGCATTGCCAAACTCTGAAGGGTATGGGAACTACTCCAATTACCATCTGGTACACACCCAAAACATTCTTACACCTGAAAGGCAATCGATCGTCTTTTTATTTTCGCATCTTCTTGTCTCGACTTGGCTCAATCGGTCTAAATCTGAAGGCCACTGAGCCCACAGTGGGGTATAAGCAAGGCTAACATTATTGAGGCTGTGCTCAAGTGGTCTACTGCCCTTCCTGCCAGATGTTAATCCGACGTCTGGCGGTGGGGGGGGCGGGGGGGGGTGTGAGTTTCCTTGGAGACGCAACACCGCCCGGCCCAAGATGGCGCTGGGCACATTTCGGGCAGCCCCTGGAACCCTGGGGGTAAACGCCCGTGGAATTTGGTGTCACTCTTACAGATTCCACATCTCAAAAACGAGGGCAGTGGAATCCAAATTCTACCCCCTCTGTTTCTATCCCTTCTATTCGAATTATTTGTCTCTCTCGCGCTGGTTTCCAACCTTGGCGAGGCCCCGCCCGATGGGCCTGCTCTCGGGTGCATTAATTTAAAGACATAAAAAAGACAACCAGGGAAAGGAGCTTCCCGATTATTATGAAGGTTGGCGGCACTGGTGCAGTAAACAGGCCGCCGCTATCCTGAAGCACCTGCTGCCGGGAGGCTACACAGCAAAATCCAAGCCTTTGGCCTAGTGCTGCTGGTGCTGGTGTCACCTCCAGGCCCCCTGCTTCCTTGCCACAGGCTCAGGCCTCCCTTTCATTCCTCAGAGTGCCGAGATACTCTGGCGCTTGGCTCCCATTATTTTCGGAAGGACTCAGCTGCCGGACACGGACACGTAAACACATACCACATAAAGGCATTTCAGCTCCCAACTAAGAGTGACCCAGGAACGTAAAAGCTGGAAGGTCACTGCAGAGGGTTAAGTTCCTCTGTTGGTCAGAGGTATGAAGCCGCCTACCCCAACACTTTCCTGGTCAACCCCCCCCCACCCCATCTTCCCGCTCTCCATAAACGCCATAAGTCGTATGCTAACTCACACCGAGTCCCGTTCATCCACCGTCTCCCCCCGAGCTCCCCTGTTCGATGAGCTCGTTGGGTTCCCCTGGTAGGCCAACGTTTAAAATTCTCATCCTTGTGTCCCAGTCTCTCCCTGGCCTGGCTCCTCCATGCCTCTGCTATCTCCTCCAGCCCTGCAAACCTCCGAGGTTCCTCCACCGCAGCCTCCCGTGCGTTCCCGCTTCCCTCCAACCCCACCACTGCCGGCTGGGCCTTTGCCAATCGAGCCCGTGCGGCTCTGGAATTTCCTCCCTAAATCCTCCGCCCTCTTTCGCCTCCTCAAGGGCCCACGACTAAAACCTTTGGGCCGCCTGTTTTAATGTCCCTTCACGTGGCTCGACGTAAAATTTAGTTTGACAGCGCCCTGTCTTCGGACATTCTTACCAGGCGTCATACAAATGCAGTACCTTGTCGGCCAGTACCTGCTCTGCCTGTTCCTGCTGTTTCCGAAGCTGTTCCATCATCTGCTGAAACTCCTTCTCTTTCTGTGCGTTTTCTGCGATGGTCGCCTGGTTCTGCTCATCGTACGCCATGGCAACAACAGCCAGGATCAAGTTGACGAGATAGAAGGAGCCCAGGAAGATGACGACGACAAAGAAGAGCATGTACGCCTTCCCGGCGGTTCGCAGAATCTGCATTTTTGAAAAAAAGAGCCAAACGAAAGGCAGGGGGGGGTTAGGAAACCGGAAATGCACAGCAACGGGGTGAGGCGGGAGAAAGGGCAGGTGAACCTTCCGGCTTGTCTCTGGACGGAGTCACCAATTCTAGTTGGGTGTATTCCCCAAGGGCTCATTGTCCTGTTTCTTTCAAATTCATTCACGGGATGTGGGCATTGCTGGCTGGGCCAGCGCGTTTATTGCCCATCCCTAATTGCCCTTGAGAAGGTGGTGGTGAGCAACTTCTTGAACCGCTGCAGTCCCTGTGGTGTAGGTACACCCACAGTGCTGTTAGGGAGGGAGTTCCAGGATTTTGACTCTATAATGGCCTTGTCGCCATGCTCCCTGTTCATCACCTTCCCATGCCAACTAGAAAGGCTCCCAATGACCCGGTTGGATTGTCAGTCAAAACAGCCTTTTCACCCTGCCTCCAATGTGTTTCTTTATAACTAGCAAAATAAAGGGTTCAAAGGAAATGAATTTGGTTCAAGCTGCACCTAGCCCAGAGACCTGAGCACATAATCAAGGCTGACATTCCAGTACAGTGTGAAGGGAGGGCCACACTATTGCAGATGCCACCTTTCACAGGAGATGTTAAATCGTGGCCCCCATCTGCCCTCTCAGGTGGATGGACAGACCCTATGGCACTTTTTGAAGAGCAGGGGAGCTCTCCCCAGTCTGGTGGTTACTGTCTAATCCCTCAACCAAATTCAGCCATTCTTCTTAAAGGCTCTTCTCAAGGTCTTTGTGGGCTGGTTGGCATTTCCAGCTAGTGCCATCAGATGGGAAAGCATTCATATGCCGGTTGAAGAATTATTTTGGCTCGATTTCAGTAATGGAGTAAATCTTTCAGTAGATTTCAGTAAATTCAGGAGATTTCAGTAAATCTTTTAAGGGATTATTGAGAGGGAAGCACAGGGAGGAGAGCATTTAAGAGGCCTGTGAAAAGTGAGCTCTCACTCAGCATCACCGTTAATGAAATGGCTGGAACCATGGGAAGACTTGAAAGAGGTCATTGAGTGTATTTAAGACCGAGATAGACAGGTTCTTGATTGGTAAGGGGGTCAAAGGTTACGGGGAGAAGGCGGGAGAATGGGGTTGAGAAACTTATCAGCCATGATTGAATGGCCACGCAGACTCGATGGGCCGAATGGCCTAATTTCTGCTGCTATGTCTTATGATTCCTCATGATTCTATGTAACCCGTTTTTCAAGGCTTTTGAATTCTTACACGCTGATGTCTTTCATTTGTAACAACCTAAAATCACATGGCAACAAGGCTGTAGTCAAGAGGCCTTAAAAGGGATTGACTTACGAACTACATGTGTTTAAGTGCCCCTACCCCCGCACCCCCCACCCCCCCCCTCTACTTTACAAAGCATTAAACCCATCACACTTCTCCCTTCCTCCATTTCCGAAAAAGAACGCTGACTGGAACGTTAACTCTGTTTCTCTCTCTGCAGACCTGCTGAGTTTTTCCAGCACTTTCTCCCTTTGTTTCTAATTGTATTTAGTGGCTATGGAATTTTGTCTTCTTTCTAAGTTTGTCTGATCAAACACACTTGGGCAAGAAAAAAAGACTTGAAGGAAAATTTCACCAAGCAGATTTCGCCATCCAAAATCAAACAACTGAGAGTGGCGGCTGATCTGTTTGCCAGTCCGTGTACCAGTACTTGTACCCGTGTTTCCACCACCGGAGTACAAGTCTGTGTATAAGCCCATGTACCAAGTTGTGTGTCATCTGTGTGCCAGCCTGCGCGCGAATCTGTGCAGCATCTGTGTACCAGTGTATTCACCACCTGTGTATCAGCCTGAGTACCAGTGTGTGCACCAACCTGTGTGCCATCTCTGTACCAGCCCACGCATAAATTTGAGCAACAGCCTTTGCACCATTTGGTTTGCCAGCCTGTGCATGTATCTGTGTACCACCCTGTGCATCAGAGAGCCCGCCCACCCCCCTCTCCTGCCAACCATCACTCACTCGCCAAGAGACGTTCATAGGTTTCAGAATGAAAGAAGAGTGTGTGGTTAAGTATGGGTAACTGGTCCCAACGTTTCACTGCCAATATCCCTAGCGTGACTGCATGGCTTGTATTTTCACCATTGTGTTTGAAGTAGGGCTGGTCCTTTGTGGACAAGTTAACTGTTGAGGCAAGGTTAGATACAGGATGCACATCCATCCAGGATGCAGCAAGACCCATCTTGGGTCGGCGGTGCAGCTGTGGGGTGTATTGAGAAGCAAAAATCAGGCGGGGGATTTATCCAGCCCTCCAAGCTGCAGTTGCTGTCAGTCCAACGTCACTAATTTGACATTGGCTGGAGATGGGTTTGTTGCACCCTGTTGAGTATTCTAGGGCAAGTGAGGTTGTGGGGCAGGTATTTTGACAAGGTTTATTTTCATTTCCTTTTGGAATGTGGGCGTCACTGGCTGTGCCAGCGTTTATTCCCCCTCCCTAAATCCCCCTTGAGAAGGTGGTGGTGGGGAGCTGCCTTCTTGAACTGCAGCAGTCCATCTGGTGCGGGTACACCCACAGTGCTGTTCTAGGGAGCTCCAGCAACGTTGAAAGAATGGCAATATAGTTCCAAGTCGGAATGACTTAGATAAGAACTCGGAGGTGATGGGGGATCCCATGCGTCTGCTGCCCCTTGTCTTTCTAGATGGTAGAGGTGCAGCCTCTAAATATAGGCCCGCTCTCAGCCCACATTGAACAAACCTGGAACAAAAACAGAATTACCTGGAAAAACTCAGCAGGTCTGGCAGCATTGGCGGAGAAGAAAAGAGTTGACGTTTCGAGTCCTCATGACCCTTCGACAGAACTTGATTTCGAGTCCAAGAAAGAGTTGAAATATAAGCTGGTTTAAGGTGTGTGTGTGGGGGGCGGAGAGATAGAGAGAGAGAGAGGTGGTTGTGTGGACAAACAAGCAGTGATAGAAGCAGATCATCAAAAGATGTCAGTGACAATGGTACAAAAGAACACATAGGTGTTAAAGTTAAAGTTGGTGATATTATCTAAACGAATGTGCTAATTAAGAATGGATGGTAGGGCACTCAAGGTACAGCTCTAGTGGGGGTGGGGGGAGCATAAAAGATTTTAAAATATTTAAAAATAATGGAAATAGGTGGGAAAAGAAAAATCTATAAAATTTATAGGGAAAAAAAAGGAAAAAGGGGGAAACAGAAAGGGGGTGGGGATGGGGGAGGGAGCTCACGACCTAAAGTTATTGAATTCAATATTCAGACCGGAAGGCTGTAAGGTGCCTAGTCGGAAGATGAGGTGTTGTTCCTCCAGTTTGCGTTGGGCTTCACTGGAACAATGCAGCAAGCCAAGGACAGACATGTGGGCAAGAGAGCAGGGTGGAGTGTTAAAATGGCAAGCGACAGGGAGGTTTGGGTCATTCTTGCGGACAGACAGCAGGTGTTCTGCAAAGCGGTCGCCCAGTTTACGTTTGGTCTAGCTACGGAACCAACTGTGAGTCATTCCCCCCATCCACCCTGATACAGAAGAAGTGGTAAAGCAGGTAGAGAAAGTTGGCTGATGCAGGATTAAAATTACACCCTCACAAAGCAGTAAATCAGGCTACATACACCGGTCCTGCTGCGTAAATCTTGGCTGCTGTTCTTTGAGGCATTTATTACGCAGAATGGTAGCACTGCCACTAACCTGGTGATACAGATTCTCCCAGTAGTCCTGCGTCATTAGGCGAAAGAGGGAGAGGAAGGCCCAGCCAAAGTTATCAAAGCTTGTGTAATTGTAGTCAGGGTTTCTTCCAGCCTTCAGACATATAAAATGTGTGGGGCACCTTCTGTGAAAGAGAGGGAAAAAAAGCATTACACTCAAAAAACAAATTCCATCTATTTCTCACCGTTAACAGAAAAGGCAAGTCATTTTACAAAGGCTGAGTGTGAAAGGAGATAATAGGCGGGGCAAAGGAGTGGACTCTGGCGCCGTGCTGTCCCATACGCTCACCATCGGCCGCGTGTGGTGAGTCGGCCACAGTGAAGGGGCAAATTGATGGCTGTTCATCAGGGGAGGGATTTTAATCAGCTGGACACCCCAGGACTCTGAAGACACGGTTCCAGAAACCTGTGGCCCACATCAAAATTAAGAAGAAAATCCTGCTGGTAAAACGATCGTTAACATTAAAAAAGCTGTAGCACTGCTCCATTACGATAAGTGGCAAAGAGGCTGCCATTGAAGGAAGTGAAAGCATGTTGAAGTATTTTGGCTGCTGCACCACAATCTGTTCTTTGACTGAGTTGTTGTCTCAGTGCCGGTGCACTAGCTTTCACCTTTAGTCCTGTCCCAAATCCCACTTCACTGCTGAGGGTTGTTACACCATTCAGCACGCTCTTTGCATGTATTTTATATCGTGCAGCAAACATGGCGACCTGATCGCCACAAGACTGGCAGGCTTTGAAATCCCAATGGAGAATACTGGTCGAGTGTAAGATTCAAGAGAGGCAACTGAAGATGCAGTCAGTGAAGAGAGAATTAAGGGAGGTGTGTTCGTGAGAGATGGGGGGCAGGGGAAGATACTTGAAAACTCTGAACCAACGTTAGGACAAGGGAGAGTGGGATTTTTCTTTTATTCATTCATGAACTAGGCCAGCATTTATTGCCCAGCCCTAATTGCCCTTGAGAAGGTGGTGGTGAGCTGCCTTCTTGAACCGCTGCAGTCCATGTGGTGTAGGTACACCCACAGTGCTGTTAGGGAGAGAGTTCCAGGATTTTGACCCAGCGACAGTGAAGGAACGGCGATATATTTCCAAGTCAGGGTGGTGAGAGACTTGGAGGGGAACTTCCAGGTGGTGGTGTTCCCATCTATCTGCTGCCCTCATCCTTCTAGATGGTAGTGGTCGTGGGTGTGGAAGGTACTGTTGAAGGAGCCTTGAGGAGTTGCTGCGGTGCATCTTGTAGATGGTACACGCTGCTGCTACTGTGCGTCAATGATGAAGGGAGTGAATGTTTGTGGATGTGGTGCTGATCAAGCGGGCTGCTTTGTCCTGGATGGTGCCAATCTTCCTGAGTGTTGTTGGAGCTGCACTCATCCAGGCAAGTGAAGAGTATTTCATCACACTCGAGAGCATTTGATCACGCTCCTGAGCTGTTCCTTGTAGATGGCGGACAGGCTTTGGGGAGTGAGGAGATGAGTTACTGGCTGCAGAATTCCCAGCCTGATCCTCTCTTGTAGCCATTGCTCAATGGATCAGAACTGGGGGACTAAAGGATGCAGGGAGGGATGTAGCGTGTGAATTCGGTGGTAGTGTTCTTGCCTCTAAGGCAGAAAGGGTTTGAATCTCAATCTTTCGGATGACCTGCCTGCTGTGCAGGGAACATTAAATCATGCCATGGCACATTTGAAAAAGGGCAGGAAATTTTCCATATGTCAAAACAGAAAATGCTGGAAATACTCAGTAGGTCCGGCAACATCTGCAGATAAAGAAGTAGAGTTAATGTATCAAATTGGTCACCTCTCATCAGAACTGTTGAAATATTATCTTTATCTGTTCACGGGATGTGGGCATCACTGGCTAGCCCAACATTTATTGCCCATCCCTAATTGCTCTTGAGAAGATGGTGGTGAGCTGCCTTCTTGAACCGCTGCAGCCCCTGTGGTGTAGGTACATCCACAGTGTTGTTAGGGCCTGCTGTGAGTTTGCTGTGTGAAAATTGGCTGCTACATTTCCTGAACGACAACAGAAACTACACTTCAAAAGAACAAAGAACAAAGAACAAAGAAAAGTACAGCACAGGAACAGGCCCTTCGGCCCTCCAAGACTGTGCTGATCATATTGCCTGTCAAACTAAAACATTTTGCACTTCCGGGGTCCGTATCCCTCTATTCCCATCTTATTCATGTATTTGTCAAGCTGCCTCTTAAACATCACTATCGTACCTGCTTCCACCACCTCCTCTGGCAGCAAATTCCAGACAATCACTACCCTTTGCGTAAAAAACTTGCCCCCCACATCTCGTCTATAGTTTTCTCCTCTCACCTTAAATCTATGTCCCCTAGTAATTGACTCTTCCACCCTGGGAGAAAGCTTCTGACTATCTACTCTGTCCATGCCACTCATAATTTTGTAAACTTCTATCAAGTCGCCCCTCAATCTCCGTCACTCTAGTGAGAACAATCCGAGTTTCTCCAACCTCTCCTCATAGCTAATAACCTCCAGACCAGGCAGCATCCTGGTAAACCTCCTCTGCACCCTCTCCGACGCCTCCATATCCTTCTGGTAATGTGGTGACCAGAATTGCACGCAATATTCCAAGTGTGTCCTAACCAAGGTTCTACACAGCTGCAGCATGACTTCCCAGCTTTTATACTCAATACCCCTGCCAATGAAGACAAGCATGCCATATGCCTTCCTGACTAACTTATCCACCTGCGTTACCACTTTCAGTGACCTGTGGACCTGTATACCCAGATCCCTCTGCCCGCCAGTGCAATTAAGGGTACTGCCATTTACTGTATACTTCCTGCCTGTATTAGACCTTCCAAAAGTAACTTATGGCTCGACAGGGCTTCGGGATTGTGGTTGTGAAAGGAGCTATATAATTTCTTTTCCCTTTAAAGGGAAATTGTTGCAACTTGAGAGGTTTTCTCATGGAGTCGAGGTTCAAACCAGCTATGCTCTAACTGAACGGCGGAGCAGGAGTCAACTACTTGGGGCAGCCGGCATTAAAGAGATGTTATCCGTCTCAACTCCTTAAAAAGCAGCAAAGCCCCAATGCAACAATCAAAACTCCAGTAACCGGAAGTCCTTTTCAACACAAAAAGGCAAACTGAGGTGGCCATGCTAAGCATCCTGTCTATTTTCTTCCAAGCTGCAGACAGCTTAGGTAGCCCATAATTGTCGCAGGGAGGGAGGTAGCTGCCATCACCATAGCAACATGAGCTAAGGCGGTTGCTGCTGGTGAAAATTATTTCATGTGAGGTCGGCTCAACCTTTTCCTGGTCAGATAAACAGGCCCCCATTCACGAGGAAAAACCGCGAGCGAGGGAGGGAGAGAGGGAGAGAGAGATCTGGAGTAACACATAACAAATGGTGAGAGGGCTGCAGCCACAAACTAGGCCTCAGTTGGAATTCTGAACAGAGTGAATTTTGCACTTGCGTCTTCACACGTCTTATGCTCAGTGTCTAAATTAAATTTGCACCGTTAACCCCTTTTTCACCATTTCATCCCTCCGGCTTTCCACTTTGACCCTTCCCTTCCATTCTCCCCCCCCCCCACGAGATATCCTTTGAAAAGTGTACTTTGGGGCAAAGTTCCTACTAGGATGCGCAGTGGTGCAGTCACCTGCTAGGTGCTGTGCAGGGCTCGCTCTGCGGTAAATGATATCGGCCTGCAGCCACGCAAAATAACTTAAAGGGACTGTGCACTTAAAGGAAACAATAATCAAATGTTAAAGGGAACACTGGGACCAGTGATGGTCTGCATATCGTCTAGTCCATAAACAGATGATTATTCTACTTACCCAGCATCTGTGTTGTTTCCACAGAGTAAGGCATCCTTTTTTCCCTCGATATAATAGTGGTTCTCTAAATGGTAACAACATTAAAAATAGCATTAGTCTACAATAGTACTTGTTCGCTAGTGAGCAAAAAATGTCAAATAAACCTTTGGTTTGGTTTAAACTTTTGGTTGTAGCACTGAGGAGGTTACAGAGATAGGGAGGGTTGTAGGGCTGAGGAGATTACAAAGATAGGGAGGGTTGTAGGGCTGAGGAGGTTACAGAGATAGGGAGGGTTGTAGGGTTGAGGAGATTACAAAGATAGGGAGGGTTGTAGGGTTGAGGAGATTACAGAGATAGGGAAGGTTGTAGAGCTGAGGAGGTTACAGAGATAGGGAGGGTTGTAGGGCTGAGGAGGTTACAGAGATAGGGAGGGTTGTAGCACTGAGGAGGTTACAGAGATAGGGAGGGTTGTAGGGTTGAGGAGATTACAAAGATAGGGAGTGTTGTAGGGTTGAGGAGATTACAGAGATAGGGAGGGTTTTAGAGCTGAGGAGGTTACAGAGATAGGGAGGGTTGTAGGGCTGAGGAGGTTACAGAGATAGGGAGGGTTGTAGCACTGAGCAGGTTACAGAGATAGGGGGGGTTGTAGGGCTGAGGAGGTTACAAAGATAGGGAGGGTTGTAGGGTTGAGGAGTTTACAGAGATAGGGAGGGTTGTAGGGTTGAGGAGATTACAAAGATAGGGAGGGTTGTAGGGTTGAGGAGATTACAGAGATAGGGAGGGTTGTAGGGTTGAGGAGATTACAAAGATAGGGAGGGTTGTAGGGTTGAGGAGTTTACAGAGATAGGGAGGGTTGTAGGGTTGAGGAGATTACAAAGATAGGGAGGGTTGTAGGGTTGAGGAGATTACAGAGATAGGGAGGGTTGTAGAGCTGAGGAGGTTACAGAGATACGGAGAGTTGTAGGGCTGAGGAGGTTACAAAGATAGGTTGGGTTGTAGCACTGAGGAGGTTACAAAGATAGGGAGGGTTGTAGGCTTGAGGAGATTACAAAGATAGGGAGGGTTGTAGGGCTGAGGAGGTTACAGAGATAGAGAGGGTTGTAGGGTTGAGGAGATTACAAAGATAGGGAGGGTTGTAGGGCTGAGGAGATTACAAAGATAGGGAGGGTTGAAGGGTTGAGGAGATTACAAAGATAGGGAGGGTTGTAGGGTTGAGGAGATTACAAAGATAAGGAGGGTTGTAGGGTTGAGGAGATTACAGAGATAGGGAGGGTTGTAGGGCTGAGGAGGTTACAGAGATAGGGAGGGTTGTAGGGTTGAGGAGATTACAGAGATAGGGAGGGTTGTAGGGCTGAGGAGGTTACAGAGATAGGGAGGGTTGTAGGGTTGAGGAGATTACAAAGATAGGGAGGGTTGTAGGGTTGAGGAGATTACAAAGATAGGGAGGGTTGTAGACCTGAGGAGATTACAAAGATAGGGAGGGTTGTAGGGCTGAGGAAGTTACAGAGATAGGGAGGGTTGTAGGGTTGAGGAGATTACAAAGATAGGGAAGGTTGTAGGGTTGAGGAAATTACAAAGATAGGGAGGGTTGTAGGGTTGAGGAGATTACAAAGATAGGGAGGGTTGTAGGGTTGAGGAGATTACAAAGATAGGGAGGGTTGTAGGGCTGAGGAGGTTACAGAGATTGGGAGGGTTGTAGTGTTGGAGGAGGTTACAGCGATAGGGAGGGATGTAAGGCTGGAGGAGGTTACAGAGAGAGGGAGGGTTGTAGTGCTGGAGGAGGTTACAGAGAGAGGGAGGGTTGTAGGGCTGGAGGAGGTTACAGAGATAGGGAGGGTTGTAAGGCTGGAGGAGGTTACAGAGAGAGGGAGGGTTGTAGGGTTGAGGAGGTTACAAAGATAGGGAGGGTTGTAGGGCTGAGGAGATTACAAAGATAGGGAGGGTTGTAGGGCTGAGGAGGTTACAAAGATAGGGAGGGTTGTAGGGTTGAGGAGATTACAAAGATAGGGAGGGTTGTAGGGCGGAGGAGGTTACAGAGATTGGGAGGGTTGTAGGGCTGGAGGAGGTTACAGAGATAGGGAGGGTTGTAAGGCTGGAGGAGGTTACAGAGAGAGGGAGGGTTGTAGGGCTGGAGGAGGTTACAGAGAGAGGGAGGGTTGTAGGGGCTGGAGGAGGTTACAGAGAGAGGGAGGGTTGTAGGGTTGAGGAGGTTACAGAGAGAGGGAGGGTTGTAGGGCTGGAGGAGGTTACAGAGAGAGGGAGGGTTGTAGGGCTGGAGGAGGTTACAGAGATAGGGAGGGTTGTAAGGCTGGAGGAGGTTACAGAGAGAGGGAGGGTTGTAGGGCTGGAGGAGGTTACAGAGAGAGGGAGGGTTGTAGGGGCTGGAGGAGGTTACAGAGAGAGGGAGGGTTGTAGGGTTGAGGAGGTTACAGAGAGAGGGAGGGTTGTAGGGCTGGAGGAGGTTACAGAGAGAGGGAGGGTTGTAGGGCTGGAGGAGGTTACAGAGAGAGGGAGGGTTGTAAGGCTGGAGGATGTTACAGAGAGAGGGAGGGTTGTAGGAGCTGGAGGAGGTTACAGAGAGGGAGGGTTTTTGTGGCTGGAGGAGGTTACAGAGATAGGGAGGGTTGTAAGGCTGGAGAAGGTTACAGAGATAGGGAGGGTTGTAGGGTTGAGGAGGTTACAGAGAGAGGGAGGGTTGTAGGGCTGGAGGAGGTTACAGAGATAGGGAGGGTTGTAGGGCTGGAGGAGGTTACAGAGAGAGGGAGGGTTGTAGGGCTGGAGGAGGTTACAGAGACAGGGAGGGTTGTAAGGCTGGAGGAGGTTACAGAGATAGGGAGGGTTGTAGGGCTGAGGAGGTTACAGAGATGGGGAGGGTTGTAGGGCTGGAGGAGGTTACAGAGATAGGGAGGGTTGTAGGGCTGGAGGAGGTTACAGAGATAGGTAGGGTTGTAGGGCTGTGGAGGTTACAGAGATAGGGAGGGTTGTAAGGCTGGAGGAGGTTACAGAGAGAGGGAGGGTTGTAGGGCTGAGGAGGTTACAGAGATGGGGAGGGTTGTAAGGCTGGAGGAGGTTACAGAGAGAGGGAGGGTTGTAGGGCTGGAGGAGGTTACAGAAAGAGGGAGGGTTGTAGGGTTGAGGAGGTTACAGAGAGAGGGAGGGTTGTAGGGTTGAGGAGGTTACAGAGATAGGGAGGGTTGTAGGGCTGGAGGAGGTTACAGAGAGAGGGAGGGTTGTAGGGCTGGAGGAGGTTACAGAAAGAGGGAGGGTTGTAGGGCTGGAGGAGGTTACAGAGAGAGGGAGGGTTGTAGGGCTGGAGGAGGTTACAGAAAGAGGGAGGGTTGTAGGGTTGAGGAGGTTACAGAGATAGGGAGGGTTGTAGGGTTGAGGAGGTTACAGAGATAGGGAGGGTTGTAGGGCTGGAGAGGTTACAAGGATTGAGACAGCAGTGGCTGGTTTCAACATGAAAACAAGTTTGCTTAATGAGTTCAGATACAATTCTTTCTCATTGCTGGTTTAATAGAGGCTCTAACACTAATATGGTGGACAGAATGTCGTATACGTCCCACTTGTATATGGTCCATTCTCCATTAGTATCCTATTGTTTTCAAATTCTACTGCATCCCGAAATGAGATCAGCATGAGCGATGGGATTGGTGCGGAGTTTTCATTATAGACCAGACAGTGGGTCATCACTTTCTCCCTGAGCGGCGTTAAGTTGATTTGAAACAGACTTGATTGATTCGGAATTTATACCTGGATGATGTGTTTTGGAACACCGAACCCCAGCATCAACCAGACTGGAATGAGTGGGACTAGCTGAGTTGCTCTCGCAGTGAGCCAGTGTGGACACAGAGAGCCAAATGGTCTCCTTCTATGTTGTAGCCATTCAATGATGCCAAAAGGCCATTGACTTGATCAAGCTTCTTCCACAGGCCTTGCACAATCTACCCTATCATGGACTCTGCCCCATCTATTTACGGTCCTGTGGGCTAATTCTGTCTAAGTACTCCTTGATCACTAAAGTTAATCAATCTCCATCTCTTTTTCAGTTCCATTAGTCAAAAAATCCAATGACTCACCTCCTCACCCCAGGTAGAAGCTGCCTGCGGAACCTCACTGGCTACGGTTAGAGACAGAACTTAGTATTGATAGTAGTGGACTACTCACCCCTTGTTCATTACCCCACTGAAGCAAGTGTGAACTGGGAAATGATACGCTAGCGCCAGAAAATGAACACTAATGTTCCCAGGCTGGTCATTGTAAAAAAAATCCACCGGTTCACGAGTGCCCTTTGTGAGTGGCTGCCTGCCACACTATCCCTGCATGTGACTCCAGTCCCACGTCACGTCGTTAACTCTAAATGTCCACGGGGATAGGCGGTCAATCCTGCCTTGCTATTGTTTCCCGCGGCCAAAGATCAAACTGTGAGAACACAGCCGCCGTCTCGAGCTCCATTCGAAAGCGCCTGAAGATCTAAACCCCCAATGTTACAAAAAAAACAGGAGAAAACTGTGGGCGAGGAGGGTAATGGGGTCATAAGGTGACATTATTGACCCAGCAGAGATTCAATGATAGCCAACTTCAATCTTTACTACAACGGCTTCCTGAGGTATTCGAGGTACTTCACTAACTTGCTTTGTTACTACAAGAGGGCCTGGAGTGAGCAGTCCGACCACAATCCAGCCTATAATTTTCATCTGTCTGTCAACCGGAGCTAGACTCCTGGTGGTTTCATACAGTAGGAAATAAAGCTGTTCCAATAAATATGAAGATGATGCACAATCGCTCTCGTGTCCCCAATGAACTGCTTGCAGCAGCGACCTGGGGGTTAGTCTTTCATCCCTGGCCACTCCAGGAGGGTTGGCAACCCTGATGGGCCTACTATGACGAGTGGCATCAATAGCGCAACTGCTGATATGGCACGTCTAGACGCATGGAAAGATAAAGAGCGTCGATGGGTTCAAGGGGACGCCCAGCTCTCCCCTCAACCTGCCCGCCCACTGTCGAACGATCGTGGCAATGCTCGGATGTGAGGGGTGGGGGTCTTCACCCGCTACGCAAGGCTTGGCCATTTAACCACATTACCAGCGCCTATAGAACCCGATAAAGAGTCAACTCTTGTGGGATTGGGTCACTGAGTGTTGGGGGGGGTGGGGGGAGGTGGGGACGGGGTGAGGGGATGTTGGGGTGGGGGGAGGTGGAACAAGAGAAAGAGACCAGGGTAAGAAAAAGGTTCAAACAAAAACAGAAAATGCTGGAAAAACTCAGCCGGTCTAACAGCATCTGTGGGAGAGAGAGAGAGAGAGAATGAACATTTTGAGTCTGTATAACTCTTCATTCAGAGCTCTGAAACACTGACTCTCTCTCTCTCTCTCTCACCACAGATGCAGTCAGACCTGTTGAGTTTTTCCAGTGTTTTTCTGTTTTTGTTTCAGATTTCCAGCATCTGCAGTATTTTGCTTTTAAGACAAAGGTTGTGTGGGTGTGTGTGTCTGTGTGTGTGTGCCTGTCTGTTTGTGGTTGTGAGTGTGTGTGTTTGCATGTGTGTGCGAGTGTATGTCTGGTGTGTGTGTTTATGTGTGTATGTGTGTGTGTATCTATGTGTGCATGTGTGTGCACATGTGTGTGCGTGTGCACATGTGTGTGTGAGTATATGAGTGTGTGTGTGTGTGTGTGT